>PVKZ01003444.1:0-132130 GCA_004027375.1 Macroglossus sobrinus
GGAGCCCAGGGGCGCACGGTGGCGCCGGGCAGTGGCCTGTGCACCACGGGGCTCCCGCCCCGACCTGTCAGACCCACGGGGAGGCAGGCAGCGCGTCTTTCCAAGCCTGCCCTCCTCCATCAGAGAAACAAAGCAGCGAAAGCAAAACGCACCAAGATCCACACCTACAATGTATCTTAACATCAAACTCAGATTTTTCCTTCTATTCACCATCATTCAAAACCGACTCCCCCTCTCCGCGCCCCCTGGCACACACCCCGTGCAGACACCAGACGGGACGGGCTGTCTGTCAGGCTGGCTCCTTCACCTCGTGCTAAGAGGCACGAAGACCCAGCTGGTGGCCCGCGCTGCTCTGGAGTTAACCGATGGGGTCACAATAGCAATGAGGACACACTAACGATACATGTAACGATGCCTGCAACTGTCAAACAGCGACAGCTGCTACTTACTAGCATTTCCCACGAGCCAGCCTAGCGCCACGCATTTTACACACCCATGCTCTCCACAAGTAATTCCCCTTAACCTGCTCACACCTCGAGGAAGGTACTGCCATCACCCCCGTTTCACAGCTGGCTAAGCGACCGTTTCCAGAACTTACAAACTGCCCCGAGCTAGAGAGAGGACTGCGGTGGGGATTTATACCCAGGAGCTCCAATTCCTTACCGGCAAACGGTTTCCCCAGCTGCCCGTCCCCTGGGGAAGGTGGCAGAAGCGACTCCGCCTTCCCTGCACCCAACCACCTCCAGCCCGAACGGACTGTGCTTGCGGAGTGTGACGACTAGGTGCGTGCAGTGGGACTGCGATGTCAGGGCAGAGCGAGGACCCACTTGCGGGGAAGCGAAGCTCTGTCCTCTGTGGTGGTGGACGGGACGGGGTTTCTGTGACGTCACGGTCTGGCCCTCCCTGGCCCCGTCTGCGTTCCTAAGGCTAGCGCGTCCGACGGCATGAGGGGTGGGTGCACGAGGAAGGCAGTTTGGGGGCGACTTGCCGAGGGTGAGCCACGCACGAGGCCCATCCACGGTGGGCTCACTGCGGGCTGTTTCTCATTTAAAATTTTCTGAGTGACAACACAGCCAGTAGCAACCCCACCGTCCTTGAGCCAAGCGACCGGCCCTCTGCACGACCCAGGACCCTTCCAGCCGGGGCGGGGACAGCTCTGGGCAGTGACCGAGACCAGGGCAAAGGGGCCCCCGGAGAAGTGAATTTCCTGCCTTGGTGTTACGGTCACAGTAATCAGTGGACCGTCACTGGTGCTGTCACCGCCCTGTCCGGATGTGAGTGTCCCTAACAGTTACCAAATGACCTCGCTACGACCGGGGCGTCCGCAGCTGGGAACGGAAGCGGGGCCACCGACCCCACCCACTTCCCGGAGGCCCCCCCTGGCACTTCCATTCACAGAGCGGAAGGCCGGAGGGCCGCGTGGCTGGCCTGGGAGACCCTTCGTTCCCCTGAGAGGACAGGAGGGGGCCAGGCAGGTCCCCTGGCATCTGAGACCCTCGCTTTCTGTCGTTAGCCCCGGGAGGCGAAGAAGGTGCTTTTCACCCTCGCCCCCGGCTCTCTCCTAATTCCCAGACGTGTCCTGTGACTTCCGCCCCAAGCCCTCCCCTCCCCGCAAACACAGCTCAGCACTCCTGAAGCCACACAAGTGCCACGGCCGCTACCAGCGCTGCTCGCTCGGTGCAACCACGTGCTACCGCTGAGGTGGGCTGTCACCCAGTCACAGCTCTCCAGTGGACAGGACAGGAGAGCGCTTAGGGCAGGGAGCTGTCTCATCTCCCCCGTCCTCCAGGGCTTGCCACTGGGCCCGGGACATGGCAGGTGTGTGGCCAGGGCCGAGCACGCTCCCCTCTGGGGACCAGAGCCGAGCGGCAGCTCACCTGTAAGGACAGGCGCAGCTTCTCGAAACTTTCTTCCAGCTCCTTCTTTTCAAGCTCGTGGGCAGACACCAGCTCTGGAGAGAAGACATCAAATTGTTAAGCGGGCGTTTCTTCGGGAAAGGACCAAACCAGACTCTTCCGCCAGACGAGGACGAGGGCTCAGCTGGACAAGGGCCCTGGTGAGCGGCACGGCGAGTGGCAGGCTCGGCCTGACTGGGCAGCTGCACACGGAGTGCACGCCCAGCCGCTCAGGGGAGAAGCGGGAGATGGGGGCGGGGGAAGGGAGGGGAAGGAGGGAAAGGAAAGAGATGGGGGCACGCGCTTGCACACACACACGTGCACACAACTCACATGTGCATACAACTCACACGTGCACACACACATGCACACACATGCACCCACTCACATGCACCCACTCACATGCACAGAGGCGCGCACGCAGACATGCACACTCATGCACACACACATACGTGCACACATGCACACATGTGCGCACACACTCGTGCACATGCACTCACACATGCACACAGACACACTCATACACACGTGCACAACACATGCACACACACACATGCACTCAGGTACACACACTCATATACACACGCATACACTCACACAGTCACAATCACACACGCACACTCACACTCATACTCACACAGGTACACTCACATGCACACACATTCATGCACATGCACACATAAACACATGCATAGTTGCACACATGCACACATACGTCACTCATGCACACATGCACCACACACATGCAGACACGCGCACACACACTCACACATGCAAATGCATACACGCTCACGCTCACACGCACACATGCACACTCACACCAGATACACAGACACACACATGCACACACATGCATACATGTTTCCATACTCTGCTCCACCACCGCCCTGGTCTGTCTGGTTCTTGCCCGCGGTCCCCACTGTGGCCCGTTTCCCTAAGAGTGGGACAGCCTGGTGGTCTGTGCTCCCCCCACCCCCGGAGCACTCTTCCTTCTCACCCCCCGAGCAGCCATCGGGGGCTGGAGGAGGGGGCTTTCGGGGGCAGCGGGACCGTGGGCGCCCCCTTCGCTGCCTGGCTCGCTGGGACTTTGGGGGGAGTGGGAGAGTGGGTGGGGTGGCGTCTGCGAGGCCTCGGGCCGCACCCCGAAAGGGACTCTCTGGGAGTCCCTTGAGCAAAGGCAGAGTCGCTGTGGAGACACTCGGACGGGAGGCGGGCTCACTGGATGGGTTTCTCCTGGAGAGCCCGGGACCATTCTCGTCTGTCCTTCCAGCAAAACCCTGCGAGGCCGGCCCAAGACGACGCAGCATGAGATGTAGGAAGCAAACGGACGCTGTTTCCCTCCGGACGGGAGCAGTCTCATTAGCCGGGTGCGGCCCAGCTCGTGCCGGCTACGCAGGCAGCGTGTTTGCACGTTGCGAGCGGGGGCCGGGAGGGTCCCCGTGAACCGGCCTGGGTCGCACGCTCCCCACGGGCGCACAGTGGGCCGGCGGTTACCACCCGGCTGGCGGGAGCCGCTGTGGTTTCCATCGGCCCGGGTCTTCGTAACTCAGGACGGCGAAGGCCTCTGAGGGATCCCGTTGTGACAAATGACAGGGACGGCCTTGGACGCGGTGTCTAAGCATCACCCGAAAACGACCAGGCCTGTGTCTACGAAAATCCAGACGCGAAGGCCACTGTTTCCACGCTCACGCAGAGACCGTGTTCCCGCAGTGCCGTCCCGGGCGGCAGGGCCTTTTCTGCTGGCCCGGGACCCGCCTCGCCCGAGGGAAGTCGGTGTCCGCTCTGGGGACGGCACAGACCGCGGCCGGTGTCTCCACACCCACGTGTCACGTCGCTCTGCCCCGCACTCCTGGACGTGGTTCTCAAACTTCGCTGTGTTGGAACCCCCCGGGGAGCTTTCAGAAATGCTGGTGCCTGGGCTGGTGCCCAGGACAATTAACGTGGCACCTCTGACGTGGGGTTTCCCACATCTGTATTTAAAAACAAACAGACAAACAGACAAACAGAACTCCAGGCGGTTCCGACACGCAGTCCCGGGCGGGAAGCAGCACGTGCTCTGTTTCTGCCAGTGATGTCCTTGCTGAAAGTATTTTTGCTGGAGCATGAAACAAGGCAATGTTTCCATACATTGGAATGAAATCACGGGTCGACGGTTCCTTTTTCCTTTTTTTTTTTGGTCATCGTCCGGTTTTATTTCTCCGTGGCTGATTCCCGCTGTCACTCCCGGCTCTAGATGACAGAGACGTCTCAGCCAGGCGTCCTGAGAGCTGACACGGTGCCTCGCGGACGTGCTGCTGGTGCTGCCGGCCTTCGAGGGCTGAGCGCTTCCTCCGGGTTGGGGTGGTTCGCCCCAGGAGCGGGTTTCTGATTGTGAAGCCCCCGTCATTGGGAGGGGGGAGGGAGGCCGAGGGCTCTCTTCGAGGGGACAGAGCTGAACCTACGCTTCCCACAGAGAAAGGAAAAGCGCTTATGTACGATCCACAAAATAAATCAGTGACTTGAGCAGCACTGCCCCCTTTCAAATAAAGTCTTTTTAATTTTGTTATTTGTTCTTTTTTATTTTTTCATGTTCCACGATGTCCTTTGTAAGGTCTCTCATTTTATTTGTTGCGATTTTTATCTTTTTTTTTTTTAACAGCAGCATTGTCCTCGGGCAATTAGGGGCGTGATGGAGATGTGAGCGGCGAGGATGCTCGTGGCAAAGACGTCTGCGGAGGAGATGCTACGGGGAAACGCCTGGACCGGGAGCTGGTGCTCGCTGCGAGACGCGGGCGACCCACGCAGGGGTCCTCAGGGGACGGCCCTGCCCTGCGCCCAGGCTGAGCCTCCCCAGGGACTAACGGTCCCCGGCGGTGGCCGGGAACCACTCTCTGACACGAGTGTGGGTTCCTGCACAGCGGGAACCCACAAAGAACATTTAAATGTTACAAAGAACATTTAAAAAAATAACGGAAACTCATGCTAATTCTCAAATTTTTAAAGTGTATCCATCTATTGTTAAATGTCATCGTGTCTAATCCACTTTAGCGACCCTCCGACTGGGGGGGACAGTGAGGGGAGGGGACACTGGAACAGAAGTCGTATATATTGGCGTAAATGCACGTCAGAAGTGTAAAAAATTCCTTCCACAAAGTCAGAATCTTCGCAGTACTCAGTGAATGTCGTCGCCATCATCGCTGTGACACACACAGAACCCCGAGGATCCGGACATAGTTCAAAGTTACAAAAAATGCAAAAAGTGGGGTCCAGAGACCCCAGTGGCCCCGTGGGGAGGGCTGTTATGGGCCACAAAACAGGGCCAAGCCCAGGCCGCCCACGCCTGCCGTAGAAAAGTGGTTCTCACGTTTGGCTGCCCACAGGACCCCCTCGGGAGGCCGAGAACCTCCCGGCGCCCCCCGACCAGCACCACAGGAGCCCTGGGCCGGGACCCGGGCTGGCAGGGGTGCCCGCAGGGGGCGAGGCTGAGGGCAGCTGCCTGGGAGCGGAGAGGAGCCGCCGGGACCCCCACCTGCCATGTCCCCGCCTGCCACGTCCCCGCCTGCCACGTCCCCGCCTACCACGTCCCCGCCTGCCACTGTCCCCACCACGTCCCCGCCTGTCACCTCCTTGGCTGCCACGTCCCCTCCTGCCACATCCCCGGTCCACGGGAAGCAGCACGGAGGACACTCCCGATGGGAAGAGGAGCACGAGGGGCGAGGCTCCCCGATGTGCGCAGGCGGGTCTGGCCCCCACGACCCCCGCGGCCGGCCCCCCGCATCCGGGCTGGCGGCTACCTTGCACCTTGAGGTCGTGGTCGCCCTGCAGGGCTGCGATGGCCTCCGTGTGGCTGTTTTCTGTCCGCAGGAGCGCGGCCTCGTGGCCGGCGGTGATGTCCTCCACCTGCGGAGAGCCACAGTTCCGGTCACATGGGGGGCTGGGGACGGCGGAGGCGAGGCCCCCCCGCCTGGACGGGGGTTCAGCGAGCAGAAAGTGCGCGGGGCATGAACTCGGCCGGAAGCACAGCTTGGGGCTGACACGGCCCTGGCTCCCGCCCCGTCCCTCCCTCCCTCCCTGCCCCGTCCCGCCCGCCCCGTCCCTCCCTCCCTGCCCCGTCCCGCCCTCCCCGTCCCACCGGCCGCTCCCGCGGGCGGCCGGCGCCCACTGACCTGCTGCTGGTGCTGGCGCCGGGCGCGCAGCAGCTGGGCGCCGTGCTCCTCCTGCAGCCGCGCCACCTCGGCCTGGAACTGCAGCCGCAGCCGGCCCCGCAGGGCCCCGAGCGCCGCCTGCTGCTGGCCGGCCAGCGCCCGCACCTCGTCCTCGAAGCGCCGCTGCAGCTGCGCCTTCTCCCGCTGCAGCGCCTCGCACCTCGCCGCGCTGGCCGCTGCGGGCGACAAGGGCGCCGCCGTGAACACGGGCCGAGCATGGGGGCGGGGGACAGGCCGCGCGTCACGTCACGAACCCCCGGGGGGCCGCGTCATGGTCAGTGTCCCCCGGCCTTGCAACCTTTGATGGCATGTCACCGTTTGTCAAAGGGCTTTTCCTGCCTCCTCCCCAGAGCAGTCCCGGAGGGCAGCCCTGCGTCACCCGAGGGCCGGCAGAGCGGCTCAGGCAGTGTGGGCTTGCTGGCCACCGGCCCCCGTGTCCCCTGCTGGAGCAGGGGCTCCCGCGGGCCCAGAAACACCGGGTGTCTGTCCAAGACGCACGCTCGCAGCTCACCCCGGCTGGGGCACAGCCCCAGAGGCCAACGGCTCCCACGTCCACCCCGAGCCCCCGCCCGCCCGGGAGCTGGGGCAGGGCGGGAAGCAGCAGACGGCGCTGCCCCCTCCGGGCTGCAGAGGGGAGACGGGGCGTCTCCGAGGAGCTGCGGGTTCACTCTCGGGGGGCCGAGGCGCCCCCTCGCACGGGCACGCCACCCTGTCCCCGTCCTGGTGTGCTTGCCGGGCCGCCAGCAGGGTGAGAGCTCCATCCCCCCTCGTGTCCCCTGGGCCGTGGACAAGAGCAGAGCAGACCGCTTTCGTTTGCAAGACCCTTCCCAGCGGCAAAGTGCTCCCGAGGGGAGAGCAGCATCTTGTAGCCTCCTGTGTTCAAGTCCCATGGGGCTGGGGACGGATTTGCCCTGGGCGCTCACGTCCAGGGCCAGACACGTCCAGGGTCCCGCCACGCCCTCTGCTCTGTGCATCGTTCACTTTGAAAGTGAGGACGCGGGTCCACGGGCCGGACCGCAATGCACCCCGGGGACGAGGTTACCATCAGAGCACACCCCACGGTGGGCAGACAGCGTTTGAAACGCCCGATCGGGAGTCCCACCGCAAAGAGGCGGCTGACTCAAGGGCGTCTTTGTCACCATCGGCCCTAAGAGCGTTGGTTCCTTAGCACGAGGGACGTTTCAAAGCATTTTTTTTTTTCTTTTTTGCCCTGGAGAAACGAGCGGTGGGTTGGCCGGACACGGCATCGGCACCGGGCCCTGGGAGGACAGGGTGTGGAAATCTGGCCAGCCTGGCAGCCGGCACCGCCCCCAGTGACTTCTTGGCCTGGGACTTCGATCGTCCCTATGTCCCATGTCCCCCCACCCCCGCTCCTTTTGTGGGGGGGATTCCGGTGCCGTCTGGAGCAGCTGTCGGCACCACCTGCTATGTGACGAGGGTGGTGGGTGCAGCGCCCCCGGGTGGAGGCCGTAAGGGGGTGCAGAGGACCCCAAAGCCACAGCCACAGCCACACCGACTTGAAAGCCCTGTGCCAGCGATTCTAAAAATGTGGGTGAGACACTACTCCCAACAGTGGTGTGTCCAAGTTCTAAACGATCACTACAGTTCCTGCGGAGGTTTTAAAAAATAATTTTTATATTAAAAATAAAAACCGCAACTGGAGAAAAGCTGGAAGTCCAGTGGACGGACATCACACAAGTGATATCCCTCCCGAACCGTCTCGGATTGGGATGCCGACCTGCCCACCTGTCAGCCCCAAGGTCCTCAGTGCAGGTTCTCCACACACACGCACACACACTCACACGTACACGCACACACACATGCGCACACACACGCACACATACTCACACATATACATACATATATATACATATATATACACATATACATACATACATATATACATATACTCACATATACATGCACACACACACTCGCACATACATGCACACACATATGTGCGCACACACACTCACACATACATGCACACACACGCACACACTCACACATACACTCACACACACATACATGCACACACTTGCGCACACACTCACACATACATGCACACACACTTGCGCACACACACAGACACACACAGACACACACACACACATGCATGCACACACATATGCGTGCACACACTCACATACATGCACACACATATGCACACACACTCACACATACATGTACACACACGCGCACACACACTCATACATGCACACACATACATGCACACACTCACACATACATGCGCACACACGCACACACACTCACACATACATGCACACACGCGCGCACACACGCACACACATACATGCACACACACATGCGCACACACAGACACACACGCACACATACATGCACACACACGTGCACACACAGACACACACGCACACACACTCATACATGCACACACACAGACACACACGCACACGCACACGCATGGTTATGCAGAACCTAAGGACCGTTCCTCCTGCTTCTTAACCAGAGACATACTGAGCACATAAAACCCAAATAGATGTTTTCTCCACGCAGAAGAATTTGGGGCTTGGAGCTACGTGTGAAAAAGTACTTCAAAGGAAAGTGCTATTCGAAGAAAATAAATGATGAGCAGTTCTTATTATTTTCATTTGAGTTTTATGTGCTAATAACAAACAGTATCTGTAACTCCAGAAAATTAAGGCAATAAATTGACCATCCAGATTGCGTAGATGGAATAAAACAGATGAAAATAAAAAAGAGGTGAATAAAAAAGAATCAGATACACTGAAGAAAAAAAGCTAAACAACACCCAGCTGTTATTGCAATTTCACAGGTACACTGAGACCTGGTGGAGGGTGACGGTGTGACCTGCCCCAGGGAATATTTGGGGGCCCGTGAAACAATGAATCCAGTACACAAACGTGGCGAATCTCACACATAATGGGATCTAGGCAACCAGGAAAACACATGGAAGGTAAATCTTTTTGTGCTATCATGGAAATGATATCTGTAACACATAGTTGACCCAAAAAAGGCAAGAGGCAGAAATAGCATCCTTGCATAGTTCTCTTTGTCATGGAAATGTGTCTATATTTCTGTCTCTCCCCTCCTGAGCTTGTGGGCTTAAGTTAGAGAACTTACCAACCAATGAACGCCTGCAAAATAGGTATTTAGTAAAACCCTAGTGTTCGTCGGCATGCTTTGTGAGCAAACACGCTTTTTAGATCATCGCCATGATTACGAAGACTCGGTTTGACAGGCAGCTGGGGGTCAGAAGAAATGCTTTGACCCCCCCTTTGTCTCACTTTCGGTTTATTTCTGTGAGAGGCAGGGTGATTCGTGGGCCTGGCGCTCTGTCTGGAAGAAACGGGCCCCGCCAACACCTGGATGCAGGACTTCCGGTCTCCAGGACGGACAGAAAACACAACGGTGTCACTTAAGCCCTGGCCTGCAGTCCTTCGCTGCAGCCTGAGCTAACTGGCCCGGTTGCCACTGCCCCTACTGACCGCAGGAGACCCCTCGCTTGGGTAAAAGGTTAGGTTGTTTCTTTGGGAGATGAGAGTAAATGAAAGGGAAAAATAACTCTCAAGGAAACAATGTAATTTAAAAGTTTCCTGTAGTCTCACTGAACTAAGAAAATGAGATTTTCAGCTGCCTCACCCCTTCGTAGCTGCTGCAGTGCTGTGAATTCTTAGTGCGCGGCAGGAACCGGGGACGTCCTCCTGTCTGATGTCCTGACGGCTGCCTCGCACCTCACGCTGGTGTCCTATATAATGCCCTCGCCATTAGACGTTTAAGCTACGAGCATCCTGATGCTATGAAGCTTGTTTGTGTTTTTACTGTTTTTGATGATGCTAACAAATCGGTGTCCACTAGGGGGAGCCATAATGCTTGGAAAAAGCCCTCGGGTGACAAATGCCTCGGTCCAAACTTGTGGGATCGCAGTGACACGTGGGGAGCGAACGGGGCCGGTCTCGTGAAACAGGCGGCTGGGTCCGAGCCACACGGCCCTCCCCCTACTCCCCCTGTCTCTTTCTTTTGGGTGAAATTGTCAGGAAGGAGGGGCCGAAAACGCAGGATGGAAGGACCACAGAAGTGACCGGACGGGGCTGGAGAGCCGTCCTCCCAGGTCCACGCGGCTCCTCCAGGCCCGGGGACCAGATGGGGCGCACATCGCAGAGACGGCAGCCACATCCACAGTGCTCCCTGGGCGCCAAGCGCCTGGCGCACCTCGCCTCACCTGGACAGGTGCTGGTACTGGGTGTCCAGTGGGTTTGCAAGGAGCAGCGGGGGGCTGAGAGGGGATAAGTAACCGGCCCCAGGCCACCGGGCAGTGGGGCTGGCCCCCCCCCGAGCAGGCGGGCACCCAGCCTCTCCCCAGCCCTGCACCCCAAGGTGGGGGCTGCCATGCGTGCCGGGCTCTGCTGCCTCAGAGGCGAGGTGAGGTGCTGGCATGTCACCCTGTGGGCTGAGTCGCGTCCCTGCACCTCTGTGTCCCCGGCCAGTGGGCAGGGAGCATGTCACGGTCGTCCCTGTCCTCGTGGTCGGACAGGCAGGCCGAGGGTCCACAGACGGGCATGATTCTGGCCTGCGGGAGGACGGGGAGTCGGAGTGGAGGGGGCCCCACAAAGGAGTCGGGGTTGCACCTGGCCCTGGGCAGTTTTCAGCAGGGCAGCGAGAGCCACCGGCTGGTTATCGGAGGCGCCCTCTGCTGGCGGCTGGAGCACAGTGCGCGGGAGGTGAGGAGGGGGAGGCGAGCAGAGGGGAGGCGTCTCCGGCGTCCACACGGGTTCAGCGGGGGCTGGGACGACTGCACACGGGACATGGGACACGGGAGGACGGGCGTGCAGTGACTGGGAGGCGGGGCCACCCTGACTCTCTCCGGGATGGAGGACGGGGGTGGGGGAAGGTGGGAATCAAGGACGACTCCGGCTGAGTGAGCCCCTGGGGACGGTGACGCCACCCAGGAGAGGGCACGTTGAGGAGTCGTCCAGCCGGGGAGAAAACCACATCCACGAGGCTGCAAGGCCCCCAAACCGATGTCCTAACGAGTGGCGCTGAAGGCCACCCTTTCACATAACGGTGACATAAACGACTCTTACAGGATTCCAGGATAAGGGAGGTCAGAGGGGGTTGGGGGGAGGAGGAAGGAAAGCCAGGAGGGGCAGTGGTCAGGTGACCATGGAAAGGACGGGGACAAAGCGGGACGGGAGTGACTGGTATCTGTTGGTGAGACGAGAAAGGGAGGAAGGGTGTGCACGCCCAGGGGCCCGTGAGGACAGCGGAACAGATGGCTGGTCGTCTGCAAGGCAGCAGAAAGCCACCCCGCCAGTGCCGGAATCCAGACCCCGGGCAAGACGACTCTGCGGTTTAAGCCCCGAGCCTGTGGGGACGGCTACTGCGCCCCGGCTGGCTGGCCAGGCACTCGGCGAGGGCCGCCTCCCTGCTCTATGTTCTAGAATTCTCCGGCTGTTATACCACGATCCGGGTCACCAAGAAGAGTTTCTATTACATCCATGGTCTTCTGAAGAAGACCGGGAGGGCGTACCCTTTTTTAAAAATTATGATTTCCACCCTGAATGGACCCCTAAGGAGATAAGCTTCACCCCAGAGAGAGAAGGCCTTCTTGGGAGTCACCTTCGCCAGTGACACGAGACAAAGAGGAAACGGATGCAAAAACCCCAACGAGTTTAAGGTTCCTTTCTCGTGACATATACTTATATTATATTAAGACCAAAGATGGTGCCCACGCCCAGCGCTGGACACAGCGGCCTCGTATGCTCGGTCTGTCTCACAGCTGCACAGAGTGGGGCGTCAGCTCCGGCCCTAGCTTCTCTAGCATGGCTGGAAGCAGACATCTGGGTAGCTGGTAAAAGCTCCCAGCTGGCTCTGAGCAGCTCTCATCTCCTCCTGGGGGGGGGTCCCTGGCTAAGAATGGGGGTCCCAGGAAAGCAAGCGCCACGCCGATGGCTGCCCAAGGCCGTGCCCGCGAGATGCCGTGGTAATTTACAGCACACGACTGATTGTGGCCCACCAAGCAGCCTCTGATGACGGCATTGGCTTCTAGGCAGAGCTGCTCGGGAGATGTCGTTCTCATCATAGACTGATAAACTGGCATTTTCGTGTTCTGCGTCAGGCTCTAGGGAACGCAGTGAAAGGGTGTTTCCTGGACGGCCAGACCAGCGTTGCTGTGCCACGGTGAACCCACCGAGGGGGACACCTGTGCCTCACTGGTCCTCTCCCGGACCCGTCACTCCCGTTAGCGACCTCTGACCGCGCTCCTCATCACCAACTGTGTTTTTTTTTTTTTTTAAAGAAAACTGTCACATTAAGGAGCGATTGGAAACGATTTGTCATTACTGGAACCTGCGAGTCTTCACGCGGTGACCTGCAGCGCAGACTTGCTCTAGTTACCATCTGCTGCCCCAGAATTACCTTCCCCGAGACCTCACATTTGGCTGAAGACCTGCGATTTTGGTCCAAAAGAGTGACCTGAATATTACATAAACACACACTGCAATATCCATATTATTCTGTCCAAGTAAATTGCCAAATTTACTTGGCAATTTACTTGGACAAACACAGCCTTGGTTATCTGCAGGAACACGGTCCACGGATGCAAATCACGGGTAACGGCGTGTGGCAGGACGAGAAGAACCCCACATTAAATATGTGGGTGCGAGAACCGGTCGCGTGTGTGATCCTGGACACCGCCCCGCTCTTGACGCAGGGACCTCTATCGACACGCACTCGTGCGCCTCCTTCCTCCGGCTGAGGGACAGCATGTGGAACCCAACCTGTCCTCGCTGCTTTTCCCGTTTCCGAACAGGGAGATTAAGTCACAGACGCCACCACAGCTCTCTCTGTCACCGATCAGGTGTGTGGAAGAATCACTTCCTCTGACCCCCCGCACCCCCATTTCCTGCACGCTCAGCCTTTCCTGCACCCCTGACCGGGCTCCGAACCGCCCTCTGAACTCCCAGACCCCGCACCCCAGACCCCACACCTTGCTCGGCACACCTGCGTAGGCACCTGTCCCTCCACCACACAGGTGCTCCCTGGGGTCAGAGGCTGGGTCACACCCTTTCCGCCCAGCACATCGACACGTGTGTCTCCTGGGTTCCAGCAAGTTTATAGAATGAAGCAGTGAACCGGCCGCATTCAATGTGCTCAGCTCTGGTATCCTGAGTGATTCTCGTCAGTCAGTTATGGTGAGGTCCAAACCCACAGATTTAAAAACAGCAGTATTAACATATACCGGAAAGCAGAATTATCTATTCATAAGTAAGTATCTTAGAGGATCAGCAAACAGACACCTCCACATAAAATCACCGGAATCTGCTATACGCAGAGACGTCAAACGGTTTTATAAATATATTTTTAAAAAGTATGTTGGTGCCAAATGGAATAAATCACTGTCCCGAAGAAAGCAGCAATTTCGTGAAATCGTAGCTGATGCTGTATTTTCCATGGCAACCAACCCGGTCTCCGGTACATTTAAGGGAGTTTGCAGTTTTGATTTTACTGTGCACGGCTAAGCACCTGCCTGGGACAGAAACTGAACTGACTTCAGAGAATTGCATTGACTGAAAGGAAATCTAATCACGGCAGCTGCCATCACCCGGTCATGCCGAGCTGTCCACCTTGCGAAGAGAAAAGTATGCTGGGAGTGACACCATCACGCTTGAATGTCTCCACAGCGGGCTAAGCCCGCTAGATCTACTAACCTTTTTAGAATAACACTCCCTGCCTCCCTGCCACAGAGCCTGGGACGGTAGGTGTACGCACTGTCCCCCTCCCACGCCCGCCCCCGGCCAGCGCTGCTGAGCAAACTGAGTAAGAGTCAGCTCTGATCAGAGATGGATCTGCTGATCAGAGAAACTTCTACGTTCCACAGATTTTGATACGCTATGTTGTTATTTTCACTCAAGTCAACCTATTATCTAGATTGCCTGGGGTTTCCTCTTTGACCCCATGTGTTCGTTAAAAAAGTATGTTGTTTAACGTCCAAATGTTTGCAGTGTCCCAGGTATTTTCATATTATTGATCTATAGTCGAATTCTGTTGCAATCCCAAACATTTCGCATGATTTCAATTCTGTTATGTTATCCGAAGTTTGTTTTCCGGCCCAAAACACGGTCCTAGCATTCCACATGCATTCGAAAACGACGTGCCTTCTGTCACCATGAGACGGACGAGGTTGGTGGACGCGGCTTCCACGCACCGACTCTCCGCCTGTCTGCTGAGACACCGCGGCGGGGGCGCTGACGCCTCGGCCACCTCTGGGGTCTCTCTGTGTCTCTTTGTCCTTCTATTGGCCTTTGAAGCTCCATCCTTAGGGGCACGGATACTCAGTACCGCTCTGCCTCCCCAGGGAACTGACTCCCTGATCATCGTGTACCAGCATCTTCATCCCTGGTGACGTCACCGGTCTGTTTGCGTTGTGTGATGTTCACACACACACACTCTGATTTCCTTTCGATCGGTGTTAACACCGAGTACCTTTTTTTTCTATCCTTTTACTTTTCAGTGATATTTAAAGGGGGTTTCTTTCAGGCAGCACATATCACTGTGTCTTGCTTTTTTTTTTTTTATCCAAACTGACACACTGTCTTTGAATCGGTGCGCCTAGAAAAGGTATTCTCATAAATCCCAAAATGGGCATTGTTTTTGTGATCGCGAGACTAATTATTTTTTTCTGAGGTGTTTGTTCTTAGTTGTTTGCTTTTTGAATGGCTTTTTCAAAGCTGGGAGAGGAAGGCAGGCAGCAGGATCTAATCTGGAGTTTAAGGGATTTGGCACGTAACGAGCCCCACTATTCTGCCAAATACCCGGCCGGACCCTCTGCTGTCACGCGCCCAGTGTGACGGGACTGTTCCCCCCGCCTTGCTGACGGAGGCGAGTCAGTGTGCCCATCGTCCCCTTTCTGCAGAGAAACAGAATAACGTCTGGGCGAGGTCGCCGAGAGGGGGCACGTTGCCCAGTCTCCTTTTGACAAGGTTTGCTTTGGGACTCAGTTCTGGCCAATGCGACAGAAACTGCGGTGTCATTCCTGGAACCTTTCCCCCAAGGAGGGCTGCCCTGCTCCTTCCCCCATCTTACTGCCTGGAACACAGAGGTGATGGCTGCGGCAGCGCCGCCACACTGGGCCATGAGGAGAAGGGTCACAGTTCCGGTGGAGAGGAGGGGACAGTGAGCTGTCAGAAGCCTGGGTCCCTGTGGACCCACACCTGCCTCTGGGTGCTTCCTCTGTGTAAGAGAGGGAGAAAAACCTGGCCTGGTTAACCTGCCACTGTTTGGGGGGTTGGTTACTCATCCCCGAGTCCAGCCCTGATGGATTAGTCCGGGATCCACTAACACCTACTGTGCCATATAATCACTCTCTCTGTCTGGACAGTGTCATTCCACCATCTAGTACGGTCTCGTGTGGAAGCCATGTCGACTTAGGTGTGTGTGTGGGGGTATTTTATTTTGTTTATCTGATTTTGCAAATTACTAAATTAAAAGTCCCCCCCCCCCCCGATTCGATGGGCTGGGGATGCCGTGACAAACGGACGTGCGGTGTGCAGAGGAATCCTGGACCTGTGTGTGAGAGGGAGAGCTCCTTTCATCACCCCGGGGTTTATAGGAATCAGGTGACTTCGGGGTGGGCGGTGGCCAGACAGCCTCAGGACGGGGCAGCCACCAGAGAGGCCAGGTGATTCAAGAATGGGAGATTTTGCCCCCACCCACTGACCTCCGACCTCGGGGGAGGGGGAGCTCTAGTGCAGAGACTCTGGGGGGGGGCGCTCCTGTGGGGAGCACATCCAGGTGCCGGCGGAGCGAGCGTCTGGTGGGGACATTGGGCCGTCACATCCCCTTCCCCCCAGGGACCCCTCCCTAGACATCTCCCATGGGCGGTTCCTGAGTTGGGTCCTTTATGACGAGCTGGTGAGGTAAACAGTGTTCTGCTGACTTCTGTGTGACATTCTAGTGACCCATCGAACCAGAGGGGACTGTGGGAAACCCCGAACTGACAGCCAGGTCGGAAATCCAGGGGGCCCTTGGCACTCGAGGCTGGCATCTGAAGTGGACAGCCTGTGGGACTGGCCCCGACCCATGGGGTCTGCGCTCTCTCCGGACACTTAGGGTCGGGGTGGAGGTGTCAGACTCCCAGCGGGGAGCAGAGGGTAGTGGCTGGTGGGGGTAAGTCTCCCCACATCCGGGGTCGGCAAATATCACTTATCTGGGGCACTCTCGGCGTTGACCTGGGCGTTAACTGTCAGCAAATTCCTACTGAGAACGATGACAATCCGGGATTCCCACTCAGCGGGGGACACACACATCCAAGCAGAGGCCAGGGGGCACCCTTCAAGCGGCACACCGTCCAGAAGGTTCCACGGTCGCTTCACCAAAGAAGTCAGCAGACGCAGCAGGGGTTACTCTCTGTGGTTTGCGCCCCGAAACCCCTCTAAGCTGACGGGCGTGGACCCAGGGCCCACAGCCTGGCCTGACAGTAACGGTGAAGGAAGGAGGAAAGGGGTGCTCCTCCCCTTTTTTCGGGGGGCCAGGCCCACCTCTTGTGCAGTTTCAAAGCAGGTGGAATTTCTTTTGTATCTTCCCTTTCTGCAGCCTTTCCCCACCCGCCTGGGCTTCTCTCCCTAGGATCTGGAGCCCCCCCAGCACGGCACCCTGCCTTTCCAGGCCTATCCCAGAAACCCACTGCCTGCTCCCTGCCCCCGACCCAAATCAAAGACCCCTGTTCCTTCAGTGCCGTTTGCTGACTCTCCAATTTCACGGTACTGAGTAAGCACCTCGGGAATTTCAGAGAAGGCTCAGATCTCTCCCTCGGACGGTGTCATTCTGTTGCCCTGGCGTAGGTCCTGGACAGCGGGGTTTCAAAAAGCACCACAGGTGATCTTAGCCCGCACCAGGGCCGAGGACCGCAGGACAGTGATTCCGGCTCGAAGCCCTGAATTCCTGGGTGTGGGTGTGGGTGTGGGTGTGGGTGTGGGCAACTGATGGCTACTTCTGAGCAATACTGGCAGAATTTGGGGCAGCGCTTTAATGGATGCGAGAAGTGCACGGCCGTCCGTGCTCCGGTTGGTAGGCTCTGTTCTCTTCTCCGACACTAGAGTTTCTGGACATCAGGATTTAGCACCCACCGCCTCCTGCTGGACCGAGTGGCCAGCCCCCCGCCTCCCCTTCCCCCACTCGGCAGGTGACTATTCTTAGCGCTCATGCAAAAACGAAATAAGGCTTAAATACAAAATCCCAGCGTAATCCTGGCATGGTGCCTGCTGCCTCCAGAAGCTTCCGGAAGGACAGAGGGACGCAGCCCCAGCTTTGACACGGTCTCCCCGGCTGGGTCAGGGGTGCCCTCCCCGATCTAAATGGGGGTGCGCACGTCCCTCTGGGGAGGAAACTCCCCCTGCAGTGAACGCTTTCGCCCTGTTTACCGACGCCAGGGGCCACGCACCCGACGGTGACGTGCTCAGCTTTCCCGAACGCCCGTCTTCTTTACTCGACGTCCCTTCCCGTGGAGGGGACCGAGGGACCGCGGGCTCAGCCACCGTGCTCTACGCATCCCGGGTCTTTTCTCTCGGGAGCCCCCACTGGGGACCGCGGGTCCTGGGGACGGCCTGAAACTCGCCCACACCACGGACGCACGCTGCCCATGACCCTCGCGACCCGGGAGCTTTGTGGGGACAAACGCCGCCACCCTCGGCCCACACCCCGGTCACCTCCGGGGCTCCTCCGGGGGTGGGGGCAGGTGGAGGGGCCCCCGCAGCTGGGATGGGGAGCTGTTATCTACTGTTCCCCCACAGGGGCCCTCTGGACGGGAGAAGAAGGGGCCATCGCTGGCCTCTCTCAATGACCAAAGAGGTCACAAAATTCACAGGGAAGAAAAAGCAATTTTTTTGAGGTCAATGAGAAAGGGGCGGGGCAGCTACGTCAGGACATCAGGACGTCACCGCGCTGCCCAGGGCCTGTCCTTGGGGCCGGTTACGCGGAGAGGTGTGGCCTCAGGGGCCACGGCCGGCCTGAGGAAGGGGCGCTGGGCCACCCCCCAGGACGGCTGGGGCTGTGCCTGTCCCCTGGCTCCTGCAGGAAGCCACACCGGCCCAGAGCGGCTGTCCCCAGGACTGCACCGTGAAGAGAGGAGCAGCAGGCCGGGGGTTCAGTGGGCCACGCTTCCGTCGCCTTCTCTGTTTCCTGGGGAGACGGAAGGACAGGAGCTCAAGGGCGAAACGGGATAGAGAAGTGGAAACCGGCCACTACCTGGCCTGTCTTTGACCTCAGGTGAAATCCCGTCCCTCGTGACATGCCCAGGGTCTGGGGATCGTCCTGTCCCTTGTGAGGTCTCTTAGGGTTCAGACTGAACGCTACCGTCCCATCAGCCGAAGACTGGGAGTTTCAACTTGAACCCCGGCCTCTCTCAACCACCCGAACTCGTGCTGTTGACCTCGGTCTGCGTCAAGGTGCTTCGCGGCAGGGTGAGAGTGGCCGGTGGCCACGGGACACCTGCATCTCACACGGAGAGTTTCACATCACCCCCCAGAGCTGGGCTGGACGGGGCCTGGACGAGAGGCCCTGTCACGGCACACCGCGCAGAGGGATGGCCAGGCTGCCCTCTGCCACCTGCGAAAAGCAGAGGCGAGACTGGCGCACCTCTGTCCAGGTGGGTGTGCTCCAGCTTGGTCCGGCTTAGTCCCCAAGACGTAACCGCTTCCTCACACACGCACAGGTACCAGGAAAAGGCATTCGTTCCAGTCCTCGCTCGAGGCCCTACTTACCAACTTCGTCCCTGATGCTGGCGAGCTCGGCCGACAGCGCTTTCTCCTTCTCGAGGGCACTTTCACTCTGAAAGAACAAAACGGACAGGGAGAGTCCCCTAGTTTCACGCTACACAAGCACTTTCGTATGTTTACTCATCGAGGCATAGCAAGCAAATGTTTACAAGTCGAGCCCTTAGGGAGATAATTTTCTCATTATATAAGCATACGAAAAACTGGCAAAGCCAAGTCTGACTCATTCATTTGCATCACATTTAAAGCGCGAAGCTTGCAATATAATATCCATAACAGCCGTGGCGTGCTTTTCTCTAATTGCACTTACGTAGAGATGATCTGAGAATAATCTTTGTCCTCCACAGGAATCTGCTGTTATATGTATGTTATTACACGTTTTACTTATTATCACTATTATGAGATTTGTGACCATGAAAATGAGGGGCAAATGCTCATTTAACTGGCTGTCCCCTTAAACCTACCCTTCTGTCCACAAGAGCATGGTCAGCTGCCTAATAACAGGTTCAAAATATAACACGAAACATTTCTCTTTGTAATGAGACCAACAGCAAAACATAAGGTTTCCGAGTTTTTTGTTTTGCTTTTTGCATCAATAGAGGGAATAAAAACTCATACTTGCAGTATTATTTAGTGCAAAGAGAGCCATTTGCAACTAAATGACTCCTAAGTTGCTTTCGAATCAAATACATTCCATGCCATAAATGAGAGAAATAGCTGAAGTGATGCTGAATTTGTAATCCGGGTTACTGAGTCAGCACAAGTGTTTATATTTCTTACGACTTTATTAACTCCGATGATAACTAGGAAAGGTATGTCATATGAATTCTCTTCAATTCTCTTAGAGGTCCCCAAAATATGAAGTTGATTACTACCATCATAACTAAGAAAGACGTGCTAGATTGATTTTCTTCCGGTGAGAGATCCCAAAAGATACAAAACGTAATGCTTGCTGGGCAGCGTGTGCTCCCAGAGCAAACGTTTCTGAAGAAGGCATTTTGGCTAAAACGGGCACCAAAGATTAACACGAGCACCATCGCGGCCTCGGGCTGTTCTTCCTTATCAACGCCCTTGGCCTTGGATGTCAGCTCCTCTGAAGAGACGGCCAATGGGAACAGACCGTTGTCACAGCCGTGTTTCTACGTGGGCTGCGTTTAGACCCGGGAACACGTGTGTCACTCTGGGTCGCGGGGAGGGTCTCGGGTTACCCAAAGGGTATTCGCGAGGCGATGGCATCATTTCATAATGCCGACGTGACACTATGCGCAGAATAAACTGAGGGCTACTTGGGTCCCTGGCATCAACAACTATCAGCTCGTGGTTCTCCGAGGGACACTGTAGCAGTGAATGATACACCCTCTGGGGACAGAGGGCCCGACCTCATTCATGAAGCAGTAGCCCTCCCCTCAGCCATAGCACCCTCCATCCCTGGATCCAAAGACCAACGGACCCGCCCGCGAGTGTACATTGTCCTCGTCACTAGGCGATGCTGCTTCCGGGCGATGCCCGCCACGCAGGGTCATCGTGGGGGTTCAGTAACAGAACACACATGAGGCAGGCGGGAGGCTGCTGGCATGAGTCCTCTCTCCACGAATGTCAGCCCTTATCTTAGCTCCGCTGTTCCGTTTTATCTGCATCTGGATAGCATCCTACAGATAACAGGTGCTTTTTGTACTAGGTATCGGAATGTGTTTAAAATGGCTATTCCGGTGTTTGTTTGTTTGTTTGTTTAAAGCATCTTCCTGGCTCTTTTCTGATTCTGCTCTAAGTTCCAAGACTGGAGAACCTAGAACAGGGGCCGTGTTCAAATCAGACCGGCGACAGGGATTATACGCTCGTTCTAACGGCGGCATCATGTGGCCACTTGTTACCATGAGTTACGGACACTCAGTGTCCTGGAGAGCATGCATTTCAAGATTCATCCTGTAAAGATCTTAAACTAACAGCAGCAAAAAACGCCTAACTTGTTTCTAGCATCGAGAATAACTGAGCACTCACATCCTCGGTTTCTAAGCACTGTCAGAAGCTCCAGACTCTGCACTTATCCGCCCAGAAACAGCTCACGAGAAGATTCGCTTTCGGCTGCGGAGACAGCAGAGTGACTCAGTGGACGCTAGGCAGCGAACTTAACGAAAACGACAAACTCGCTCCAGTTTCTGAACCAAAGCCAGGGATGCCCTCAGCTCCGGGCAGGCCCGGGGGATGCTGGCACTCCACGCTTCCCAGCCACGGGGGAGTCAGACAGCTCGGGAAGGAGCGGGGAGGGGCCGGGCCTCAGCAGAGCTCGCTGATGAAGGCTTTGGGACTTGGATCACCTTGGTGAAAAGCTACCTCTGAAATCTGCCCGCCACCTTCGCCGTGGGAAAGACAAGTGAGAGAAGAGAAGGCAGAAAGCGAAGGGAGGGGCTGGGAGGGGGGACGGGGAGAGCGGGGACCCTGCACCCTCTCTGTTTTGGGAAGCAGAGGCCGGGGGGAGGGGAGAGAGAGAGAGAGAGATCTGAATGAACGTGACCCCACTGCACCCTCGTCCTCACTGGTAACGCAAGGCCAGCCTGAGAAACCAACCAGCTTCAAAACACAGTTGTCGCGTGGCTCACCCGGGGTGGGGCGAACGTCAGAACCAGCATGGAGCTTTCCCCCACGCTTTCTGCCCGCCCCGCGGGGCACTAGGTACGCCCTCGCCTCACCGCTCCCCCCGATGCCACCCACGGGGTCCTGGTCTCTACGTCCCCCTGCGGAGGGCGCAGCCGGGGCTGGACGGTGATGTGCCAGCCAGGAAATGGCAAACACGGGAGTCTGAACCCAACTCGCCATCCAACAGGAAAAGCTCCCGCCCGGGCTTATACAAATGAGCACGACCCCAGGATCCTGGGGGCATGACCCTCGGACCGCATCAGAGCACCGGCGGCCTGGGCGGGTTTCACGTCCAAACGGAGAGAAGCCGCGTCAGCTCCCGACCACTCCACCTCGATGAAGGGACCTCCCTGGCGGCATCCACACCCCCTGTCCCCCACGACTGCCCAAAGGACCTCATTCGCCCTGGGTGTTGACTGGCGTGCTGCTCGGCGGCACGGGTCCAGCATCCCCGGCAGGGGGCTGTGACTGCTGCCAGGGTAGCCACGTAGCTTCCCCCACCCCCCTCGGTGGCCTCGGAACGAGTACACTGCTGCGTCAGGAGCTGGCACGCCAGCTCTGCGCGCTCAGGCTGCCCGTGCGCTCTGGCGACAGCCCTTCTCCTTAAGTGCTTGTTTATGAAACAGCAAATCCTCCGATGCTCGCCTTCCCTGCATCGGTTACGTCACCTCCGCTCTCTGCTGGCCACGCCGGCAGGCCGCGCGGCACTGCCCTGGGACGAGTCGACAGCTGTGACCGCAGAAACCCTGTCCCCCAGGTACGAAGTGGACTCAGAGGGACCTCGCTCTCTCCCCTTTGCCTCGGAAAGCTAACCCTCCTCCATCATGGTTGATCCCTCTCTTGCTAGGTCCCGAGGTCCTGCTGACACCCAGGTGTCATGCCGCCCAAAGACCCCCTTAGGAGGGGCCCTGAGCCACCGTGCCCCCTTGTCCCCCACGTGAGCCAGGGCGATGACACGGTGGGGTGACTAAACCACGTGCACGGCCTCTTCTGACGCCCAGGGCCGGGTCGGGGTGCCCCCACACGGGGAGTGAGTGGGATTCTCCTGACAGGTGCCAAGCAGTGAGCCCCTGTTTTCACTCCAGGGGCCCAGAAAACCAGGGCCCAGGACCAGCCATCCCAACGGTCCTAGCGACACAGTCCGGAAGTCACCATGGCTAAGAGGGCACCCCCGACGTTACCGCTGACTCGGCGGCGGGCCCACGGCTCTCCTTAGGGGACTGTGCTAGGCTCCCGTGTCGGGGCTGCTCGCAAACCTTTGGGGGACGCAGCCTTTGGTCCCTTCTAGCTACGGACACCCGGCACAGCGTGCCACCCGCTTATCATTCCGATAACATCACGCAGCTGGACGTGTGGCCGAGCCCCAAGTAAGCCCGCCACGCGCTGTTACGTTAGCGTGCCCGGCGGACGGGAGGGTTCTGCTCCGGTGGCAACGGGAGGTGCAAACGCCTTGCCCCTGAGCTGTGTTGCGGGCAGCGGCCTTCCGGGTCCCTCCTCGAGTCAGAAACCAACAGGACAGCCTGGTTCCTGTCACGGCCGAATACGGAGTGGCCCTCAGGTGCCTGCGCCCCCACTCGCCCCGAGGTAGGAAATCAATACGAAACAACGTGTATTCACAGCAAGCTTCCCGTGTGCCGGACACACCTGCCAGGCAGGATCTCTGTGCCTCCGAGGGGCCTGTGGGTCGCCCCGAGTCGGTAACTGAATAAGCAGCTATGGGACAGCACGATATTACACTACAGGGCGGGCTGGCTGGCGGTGTCCTGAGTCCAGAGGACAAATACGTGCCCAGGCCAGGGCTAGGGGAACTGTGACCCAGAACAGCCCTCGGGCTACTTCTGGGGACCTGTCACCCGCATCAGATGGGCCCTTCTCCTTTCCTGGCCAAGTTTCTGCTTGGTTCTTAAGTTTCTGGTCTGGTTCTTAATTCCTGATGGCTACAAGGGCTACGGATGACAACCGCATACAATTTACTGTAGTTCTGGGTGTTTTTATCAGCTCTCTCCTCCCCGCCTGCTATTTTTTTAAAAGGTGGGGTATGTGTGTGTGTATCTATCTATCTATCTCTCTCTATCTATCTATCTATCTATCTATCTATCTATCTATCTATCTATCTATTTATCTATCAACCTATCTATGTATCTATTTGTATATATATACACATATGTATATGTGTATATATATACAAATAAATGTATACACACACACACACACATATGACTTTTTTAAGGTATACGTAAGCCCAAAGTCCCCCAACTAGTCTTTCCTATCTTCTTAGCCTGCCCTTAAATAGCACAGACCAGGAAAAGTCCCCCACGAGGTGAGCTGGGCAACGTTTTCCAGGCTCAGCAAACGAATCACGCCAGGGAGCTGAACAGAAATCTACAGAGTTATGGTCTCGGAGGAAAAGGCAGGTTCCCCTTTGTTGTGATTTTTCTGAAATCCCCAGTGACACACGGACACACGCAACTACAAGGAGTTTAGGGGAGTTTTCATTCTTCCCGGAAGCAGCCTCGCTTTTCACCCCGAGTCCGAGAACCTGGGCTGGGGTTTAACGTCACATGGTAGGAACTGCTCCTGGAGGGAAATGTCTTTTCTTCTGTATTTCAATAGGAGCCACCCAATGACACCGACAGAAGTGATGCGTCTTCGGTGTCGCCGTCACCCTGTGGCCTTTACGTGATGCCACATCCGCCCTCAATATCGACATTGTGGAGATCGGCCCAATGCATAAGGCGACGATCAAGAATTCCTCTGGGCAGTGGACTGACCCTTTGCTCTTCATTCCAGTTATTATGGCCCAGGGCAGCACCGACGCCACGCTTTGCCTTAATGAGCGCTATTTCTCTCGCGTGGGGTTAACACAGGCCTCTGTATTCTCGTGTCTGCCTTTCTACGCTGAGACGAAATTTAATATCGACTGGTCACCGGGCAAGTTTCATTCATATTCAATATTCTCAAATCCAGGTCAGTGTCTGCTTGTGTGAGAAATGGACAAAGCCACATCGAGGTTCGTGGCTGACCTTACGGCCCCTGCCCTCATGCACGCTGGGGAGAGCCCATGGTCACAAACACGACTAGCTCGCCCCCGAGACTGTGGTCAGTCAGAGAATGTCACGCCACTCCTGGATCACTAATGGACAGCTCGAGAGGACAGACACTTACGGGGCCCCAGGAGAAGGAACACGCACCCAGACGCGATGCCGGGAGATTCTGGATCACTGGTGAGCATGAGAGGAGGCCCAGACAGCACCGTGATGCTCAATCCGCGGACGTATCACTCAGGAAGTTTCTCCACCTTTCTAGACTCTACGTCCCTCTGATCATCTTCGCTGATTTATTACCATCAGACCACCCACACATGCCTGAGATGAACAGCGAGCTGCCCCCTCCCACCTCCCGCACCTACTAAGAATTTAGACAAAAAAGGTAAAGATTAACCTTTGAAACTATAATCGACACAGAGAAAAAGCCAGGGTAGCCAGGGCAGCAACCAGACCCGCAGTCGGGGTGGGGGACGCAGACGGGCTCTGGAGAGGCGGTCCCCAGGGTCCCCGCGACCTCGCGGCCTTCCCGGCTGCATTACCTGCAGGCTCGAGGGCTGAAGGGACATGGACGGGCCAGTCCCGACGGCACCAGCCGCCTGAGCAACGTGGCTCCAAGCCCCTTCTCACCAAAGCTTCTCATGAAGCCGGACATTGAACCAGAAAGAAATCACGTTTATTGGGGCCCCAGGAGAAGGAACATTTGCTTGGTCACTTATGCTTCTTGTTGCTAAAAAAGCAAGTTGGCATCTAGTTTCTATGTCTAGTTTATTTCTCTTAGTGACTCAGTGTCCCCAAGAACGACTGGCCTTGGCAGGCTGAGAGTAAGGCGCTTCAGACATACGGGCTGAAGACGGGACCATGCGGAGTCCACGGCTGAAGGGACAACCTGGGATCCATCTGGGTGTCCCAAAGGGTCACTCCTTTCCTTTCAAAGTACCCGTAGAATAATAAGTCTTTCTCCAGAGCGCTGCCCTGCTCTGTGGACGAAGACCGGGCTCTGTAACAGACCTGCCTGAGAGGGACCTCACAGGGCGACCTGATTACACATTCCTTCGTGGCCGGTCACCCCCCGGGCCTATGAAAAAGTTCATCTTTGCCGTAAGCCAGCCCTGTCCGGCGTGCCTGCGTGTTCAGTTAACACGCCATCGAAAGGCCAGAGTGACTCGCTTCCGCAGACCCACTGGGGCGGCGGCAGAGGTGTGACCGCCCCTAAGACAGCGCCTCGTCCCTCCTGCACCTGCTGCCTCCCACCTGCGTGTCACCTTCCTTCCGTCCGCGCCTTACGTGCGGAAGAAACCGCAAAACCGTCACCCTCGGGAGCTTCTGGATCTCTCTCGCTTCCCGGCCCTGTCGTCAGTGTGACTGAAACTCATATAAAAATTTTCTGCGGGTTTGGATGTTTCTCAGGTCGATGGCTCAGCTTCCTAAGGTGGACTGTTGTTCCCTCTTGTTCACCCGACTTAGAGAACCCGGGTCTGGCTTCCAGCCTGGAAAACGCTTCCTCACACATCCTCGGTGCTCGGAGGCCAGCTGGGCCGAGTGAGACACCTTCACCCGGCCTGGCGGGCGTTCAGTGCTGAGGACTGCATCCCTTCTCCTCGCCAGGCCATGGAAACTGCTCCCCATTCCTCAAGTGTGTCCCCCCCGCTTTCCCCGAGAACCCTTGCCTGTGATCCCAGCACTGATTTCTCCTTCCACTGGATTCCAGAAACAGGTGAGGCCAGGACAAGCCACCTTTCTTAATTACGGTCTCCTCTTGTGCTAACCGCTGTTGCCTGCCCCACGTGTAATTTTTCTAGAAACGGCGGAAGGACAACCAGGAAGAGAGAGAACTGGTCAACTCCACTGGGCCAGACGTGCCTTCTAGAATTCTTTCACAGTCCCTGTAACCCCCAGGCCCAGAGTAATAAAGCAGCAATAAATATGACCAGGGAATAATAAGTTTTTAAAAAGTTGAACACCCATGAGCAAATCAGCTTTGAAAAACCATTTGTTCATTGAACCTCTCCCTTTTCTTTTTTTCATTTTATACTCTAGGCAAGAGTCTATAGTTTCTCCCAATAATTAATGCCAAGGAAGCCTCTTCAGCTCTACATTGCTTAGCCCCTGAAACCGACTCCTTACGAGTATCTATAACGGTCCCGCTATTCTTTTCAGAATATCTGATCAAACGGCTCAAAAATTGTTTTTTATTCCTCAAAATTAAGTTTAAAAAATGTATGTATCCCTATAAAGTTCTAAAGAAATGTTTCTTTTTTTTTTCTTTACTTTCTCCTCTTTTAAGGGTCATTAAGCTGGGCTAACGTGGCCAGAAATAACTTGACCATTTTTTTCCCCAGGCCTCTTTCCATGGTGATGCTGGGATTCTTCGAGCTGGTTACCTGACTAGAGGATTTTATTGGGGGGGGGCGGCT
This sequence comes from Macroglossus sobrinus, assembly GCA_004027375.1. NCBI lineage: Eukaryota > Metazoa > Chordata > Mammalia > Chiroptera > Pteropodidae > Macroglossus > Macroglossus sobrinus. The sequence continues at coordinate 26,945 of PVKZ01003444.1, forward strand.
TTCAGGGGCCTCCATTTCCAGGGCTGGAGACTGGCATGGAATCTCACAGCATTCCTAGCAGACACTGGCTGGCCCGGTGTGTCACTACCGGATGAGCGAGCGATTTTGGCACAATGCCCGTGAAGGTTTCGGGAAAAGCGGGCAACTAAACAGAACCATTTTTTTAATTATTATTATTACTTAAGAAAACGAAAGCCTTCCAGCTCCTGAAACGAATGCCCATGAATACGTATCTATAAAACTTCCACCGGGAATACTGTCCTAAAATAGGGCACAGGAAAGCGAAGAAAGGCGGGTGTGGGCATAATGAGAAAGTTGACAGACGCAGCATTAGGTTTCGAGTTTTCATCAGTAAAAAAGTGATTTGTGTTACGCTGGAAGTTTCGAAGCGAGAACGTCTGAAAGCTCCTTACGGGCGCGCTGCTGCAGAGAGGAAGAAACATTTAATCATCCTCTCAGGTCCCCCATGAAAAACAATGGCACAGGGATACTGCTTCTCAAGAACTCGGTTTGACACAAAAAAGGATGGTTTCACTTGCAAATGTCTTTTGCTCAGAGAAGGTCAGCATGTTACAGCTTCCGCTTCTAAAAATTTTGTACGTGCGTTTTGGAATATGAAACTGTAATATTGTGCACGTAGCCAATCCTGCCCTTTTATTATAACTGTTGTTATGCTCAGTGGTGGATTTGTGAAGAATATAATAGGAATATTTATATTCCTATTTGTTAAAAGCATATATGTATGTTTATAACTATTTTAGTTCCTACTCACGGTAGCAAAGGCCAAATCCACGGAAATGGTTATTTCTATGGGAACGAAGGTACCAGGGGACTTCTAAGCCACCAGTTTAATCTTCCTCAGCGACACGCAACCCCACTTCGGGACAGAGTTCTCAAACAGAGCTGATGAGCGAGATGCTCGCACGTGGCCTCCTGGTCATGAGTTTCACATTAAGCCGTATATTTCCTGTCACCTGGTCACATACTATATACACCTCGAGCTATGTGCACGGCCGATGTCCACATGGGTAGAGAAGAGGCGACCTCACCCCCTTGTCCGATCCCATTTCGTGCCTCTTTGAGAAATCCAAATGAGCGTGAGAACGAAACAGATCACAGAGACGGGATTTCCGGCCAGCATACTTCTAGGAGTAAAATTAAAAGGACGTCCTACTCCATCTGCTCACAGACCCATGTCAGAGGCAAAGAAAGGCTTCCTGTAGGAGCTGTCCTACCCTAGGGGCTGTCTCGCTGCCCTGCACTCTGCTCCCTTCACAGGCGACCTGAGGGCACCTGCACCGTCTGGCTGGCCAGTTTCCACCTGTGTTATTCACCTCGCGGGGTGCAAAGCAGCACAGAGACTGTGACCCGGCTGGCGCGCTTCCCTCTGCCCCTAACGAGGTAAACTACAGGGATGGACACTGTGTGTGAAAAAGAGTGGCGAACTTTCAGAGCGAGCGGCCGGCAGGCAGGGAGCGGCACCTCGAGAACATCTCAGCTGTCCCATCTCAGCTGTCACCGGCGCATTCAAGGCACCCAGAACACACCAAGGATTTCTTGGCAGTTGGGGTTTCAGGACGTGTGAGCAGAGCCCTGCTCCTTCTGGAAACCGTGACAGCTTCATCGGAGTCTGCAGGTGCGCAGGATTATGTAAGGCCCGCAGGGTGGCTGAGCCCGGCCCGCGGAACCCGCAGCCTGCTCTCCAACAAAGCCGCGTGCAGGCTCGGGGAGGGGGACAGAGGTGGCGGCTGCGGCGGTGTCTGCGCCCCGGCAGAGGCGGAGGGGGAAGGTGGGAAGGATGGGGAGGAGGGGGAAGGTGGGAGGGATGGGGAGGAGCGGGGAGGAAGGAGGTAGGTGGAGGAGGGGGAAGGCAGAGTACCGTGGCGTCCGGGCACGGGAGGCAGGTGCGTGGCTTGCAGCAGCGGTGGCCCATCCCCGCGGGCGGGATGGTGCGGGGCCCTGCGGCGCGGGGCTCTCCGCGCGGCGCGTCCGCGGTGACTCCCGAGGCGGGGCGCCGGCGCAGACGACAGGGGCGCGCCGCTGCGGCCTGGCACAACTTCCATGTGGTCCCCTCGGCTGCCCTGTGTCGCCCGGTAACTTCGGGACTCCCCGGGACGAGGGACCAGGGACGGGGGAGGGGGGCACGGTGGGGAGGGGCTCCGGGCGCGCGCAGAGAGGAGAGGGCGGCAGGCGCCAGGGAGGGAGGGAGGGGCAGGCGGGAGGGAGGGTCACTTTGTCGCTGGAGTCCTCAGAGGCAGGCGAATGGACAGTCGCACGACAAGCGAACACGCACCAGTGCCATCTCCCCAAGGGGACAGCCAGCCTGCTGTCGCCGAGGGCGGCCGCTCCCACGCGTCCCCGCGCGCAGAGGCGCCCGCACCGCAGACGCGCCTGCGGCGGACGCAGCCACACAAAGGGGAGCGGGGTTTGCTCCGCTTCTCAGGGCTGGGGACCCCCGGGGGCCGCGACAGCTCGGCTCTGCTCAGATGCCAGCTCTCTGTCTGCCCGAGATGCAAACATGTTTACAACGGTGATGCTGATGCGAGTGGCCTCTCCTCCCCCAACTCCTCCTGTCCCCACTGGTGGCCATCGGGGACCACCAACAGCGCATTCTCAAATCCGTGTGCCAGTGGCAATTTTTTTGCCTTATTTGATGAACTCTTTATATTTAAAATGTAATTCTAAAATTGCTTGCCTAGGCATTCACAAACCATTAAAAAAATGGTTTAAGTGATTATAATGGGGTTTGGGGCCAATATTTCTCCTGGGCATGTCGGCATAAAAGCCTCAGAGGATTTGATCTTTCAGGGCAAATTGTAATTTAAAAAAAATAATAATAATCAAAAAGGGAATGGGGTAGGGATCAAACAAAGGCTTTTCTCAAAAGAGACGTGGCATTTAAAAATATATTTCTGTCGTCCTGGCTGTAATGGACAGGAATATGTACAAGATAAACTTTGGGTCTCCTGATACCTCAGAGGAGAAATCCTGACATCTGTCACCGGCAGAAATATGCAATTACATTTTTGCCCATTACGTTAAGTTTGCCACAGACTACACGCAACAGTAGTTGTTAAAATTGGGCAATTTTTACTAACTTGAGATATTCCGAGCAGATGTTAATTAAGTCGCACGAGCTATTTAGATTGGTTTGGCGAGAAGGCAAGGAGAGCAGACAGGAATGCGTGCCCTACACTTGAAAGAACAAACTCTGTTCTCTCTTTTACGCTAACGGGTCCCTCCGGAGGGCAGTGGGGCTGTCCCCGTTGACATGTTACATGTACATGCACTCAGTGCCGTCTTGCACACTTCCAGCCACGACAGTGCTCACGGAAACACGCCAGGGTGAGCGTGTGAGGGTACTCGCCTCAGCATCACTCGTAAGGGCACCGAAATGGAAAATGCCTTAGAGACCCGACCCCTTCCCACTGCATGAGAAAGGGATACGTTGTTGAATGAGGAAACAAATTTGAACGAAACACAAGCAGCACTGCGATCCTATACACATCCTTCTAGCATAAAGCTGCTGGAAAGACACACCCCTCTCAAGTAAGATCAGCCCGCCCTCGGGGAATGAGACACACGGGAGGGAATGTCTACTTTTGACCCTCTTGCCAGCATTTACTGTTTTTTATTGTTTTAGAACAAAGTGCACCTGGGCCCTGTGATGCCAGGAGGGTACCTCACTCCCCTCCTGCACAAGCCTGCCCCACTCAGCAATGAGCTAGCGCAGGCTTCTCCTTGGGAGAACAGTGCATGGGACCTTGAACTTGAGCCTGGGCTGAGAGCTGCTCCTGGGACTGTTGAAACCTTGGGAGAAAAACTTTATATTGGAAGGAGCCTGCCCTGTTACAGCCGCATCCAGAGCAGTATTATTTGGCAAAAGGTGGAAGCGACCCAAGTGTCCCTCTGGAGAACGGGTAGACAAACGTGGTCTATCCACACAATGGAGTATTACTCAGCCCTGAAAAGGGAGGGAATTCGGACACACGCTGCTACGCGGACGAGCCCTGAGGGCGTTATGCCGAGTGAAATAAGTTGGTCCCAAAAGGACGAACGCTGTGATTCCACTCACGAGGGACCTGGGGGGGGGGGTAGTCACACAGAGACAGAAGGCAGATGGTGGGTGCCAGGTGCAGGAGTGGGGGGGAGGGACTGGGGAGCTGGTGATTCTTGGGGGCGGAGTTTCAGTCCTGCAAGAGGGGAAGGTTCTGGCGATCGGTGGCACACGATGTGGACATACCGGGCACTACTGCACGGTGCACTCTAATGGCTAAAGCAGGTACGTGTCTTCTGTCACGCGTTTGATCACATGGGCAATGAGAGGCGTGGCAGCCTGGCTCACCTGGAGGCGGGCAGTCAGTCCCTGCGCGGCAGAGCGCCTCAAGGTAAAGCACAGCCGGCTGTCTGTCCTGGAGGGGACCGGGCCAGGTAACACGCGAGGCTCCGAGCCCCACCCCCTCCCCTGCCCCAGTAACGAGAAGCACCCCTCCTGGGGCACAGCTGTCTTTCTGCCCCTTAGGAAGCCGTTTCTTCCTAAATTAGGATTTAGGCCGCACCTGACTAGCACGCCACCGCTTGTTCGTGGACAAAGCACTCAGTGCTTGCTCGAACATTTGCTCACCGGCTTCGGTGAGCCCGGGGCTGCTGCCCCGAAAAAGATGACAGTCAGTTCCCCTTCTTGTCCACCGGAGGCGCTGCAGAGCGCAGGCCGGTTGGCTGGGTCAGCGCTATGCGGCCTTGCTGAGGTCGCGCACGTGATACTAAGGTCTCAGTGATATACCCATTTCCAGGTCCAACACTTATCAAGATTTTGGCACATTTGTTTCATCTGTCCCTTTTTTTGCATTTTTTCATATATATATCCATCACCCAGATTCAACAATTATCAAGGTTTTGTCACTTTGTTTTTGCGTGTCCCTTTTCTTTTTTAATTGGTTGAAGTACTTTAAAGCACAGCCCTACACACTTTAGCAGTCATCGCTGAAAATTAGGGAAATTTTTACATAACCACAATGCCATTTAAAACACCGAACAAAAGCAAACAATTTCCTTGGCATCTAATTCATACCTAGTCCAAAACCAAACTTTTCTAGTTTCTGGGAAAAAATGCTTTCAGAGTTGGTTTTCTTGAGTCAGGACCCAAACTGGGACCGGGTCCACGTACCACACTGGGCCGCTTTTATCGACGGCCGTCCCTGCCCTTCCCCCCCCACCACCCCATCACTGACTTGTTCAGAAAACGAGGTCAGAGGGCTCGCAGAATGTCCCACGTTCTGGAGAAGCCTCTTAGCGTCCCTATAGTGACATCTGACTTTCCCTACACCCCTGTAAGTGAAATAGCTCTTGAGGCTGGCTGAGATTCGGGCTCAGCTGATGGGGGAACAGTCCTACAGATGTGATGTCACGGGCGTCACATGACATCCCACCGCGATGTCCGGGTGCTCCGCCTCCGCTGATGGGGGCAGCAGATCAGAAGTGAACGGCCTCATCTCCCGCACCACAAAGCTCCCCACCCACCCTGCATTGGATGGTGGCACCTGTTGATGAGTATTGTCTGAATCAGTCTGAATGTCACTGGGAATTACGACATGATGTTCCGATCCCATCATCTTTTGGCATTTAGTAGCTGGAATTTTTATAGATGAGAAGAAATTTGTCATTAGTTAGGGTGACGTCAATACAGTTTATACAGGAAAGACACGTAAATGCTGACTCCTGTCCTCTGAGTGCCCATTTTCCGAATAAAGAGTTGGCGTTGCAATGACACCCGATGAGGTCATTTGCTCTCACTTTTCAGACGTTACTGTGACCTCATGTTTTTGTGTTGGCATACACAACGTATCTTAATCAGTTGCATTTATTATCCTTTTTAGACGCTCAGTCTATCTCGTCTCTGGCCAATGGGAGCGCCTTCTGGTTGGTCCCTGTGTCCGTCTGACAGCTCGCTGGTCCACCTTCTTTGCTTTCGGACACAACACAGTATCCTAGGCTCATTCCGAGTATGTCTTGTTATAGCGCTGGACCCTGCCATTCTCTCCAGGGGCCTCGTTCCCTCTAGTTGGGAATGGAGGTTAGATGCCACAAGCCGGGGCCATCTGCTCTCTTTCGAGGGCCCCCCAGCAGGAGTGAGAGGACCCGTGAGGAAAGCGACCCTTCCCACGGACAGAAGTCCTTAGAAGAGGCCACTGCAGAATTCAGGACGGGGCCTCGGGATGGGGTGAGCGAGCACCAGCTCCTTCTCATGAGGCCTTTAGAAGTGAAGACACACTCAGTGAAGTCCACTTTGAAGAAGATAAACCGGACTCGGATGTCTGAAGAGAGACTGAACTCCTTGGAGGTGTACAGAACGGGGGTTCTGACAGAATGGGCGTTCAGACTACTGGGCCTGGGTGTGAAAGGAAGCTGTGACCTCAGAGGCTGATGAGGTCTGGGAGATTCTGGTTCCTAACAACTTTTAAAGTGTGCGACGGTCTCTATTCCTGGCATGTTTTATTGCATTGGGGGAGGAACGAGCAGGTATGACAGTTATTTGGAGGTCTAGGGCTACGTCTCTTCCGAGAAAACCTTATCAACGGCGTATGCGTTGGAGCAATAGCTAACAGTGAACATTAGCTGATCACGAGCAGACGTCAGCCGCGTGCCTAGGGCTCGCGTGCAGTTGCTCACGGAGCTCTCACAAACAATGCGGAACAAACCCTATTATCATCGCTGTTATCATCCTCTGCTGCGTAGCTGTTTTTTATTTTTCATGCACATTTACCTTTAACCAACGTACAAACACCTTTAACTGACACAGTAGAAGCCGTACGCATAAGTCAGGGTTAAAACGTTCAATCTTATTATCGCTGTTGCTTTGTCTTCCTTCAGCTCGGAATTGCTCACCCATCCCCCACCCCCAGAAAACCCTGCCCAAGTCGCCTCCTGTCAAAACTGCATCCCACAGTCCTGCTCCCTGTCACCTCCTGTGCCCGATCCTCCCACGTGGAGTGACTTTTCTCCTTTTCTGCGATTTCCTGTCATTCCCTACACTTGCGCTTGCTGATGACACTCTGCTTCGTGTAATAATAATTGTTTACATCTGTTTTTCCCCAAATATCACGGCTCCCTTGCTGGGCCTCACTCGCTGTCACACACACACAACGCGAGCCATCTGCCCTGAGATCGGGTCTCACTCACCAGGTACCACGCCGATCCGGGATGGGACCTCGGAGGAGTCAAACTACGTAAAGGCGGCTTCTTGGCAGGGGCGTGTGGGTATTTTGTAGAGTTTGTGAGCCGAGGGGTCATTTGCAAGAAGTCAACAAATAAGACTTGAATCTCTGTCTCACGATTTATGTCTGATGGAAACCAGGAAAAGCCATCACTAGAGAGCCTCTCCAGGTTGTCAAGGCAACCGGTATTTATTTTGGTTCCCGCGTCCAAGCCCCTCCTTCTCCCAGGCGTCTAAAATACGAGCTTCAGCTCTCGCCCTGGAGTTTAGCCAAGGGGACCGCCAGGAAAATCCGCGAAGGGTTTACCAAACTCGGTCCACCTAGAGATTGTGATGGGGTGGGAACGGGCTGGGGAGGGAAAATGCTGAACATGAATCTTTACACGCCTGCTGGTTACATCATCCGCAAACAGACAACAAGGGTTCTGAAACACCTTTGATGTGAGGCTATTAAAGGAATAAAAAACGTGACACGTGTACTAGTCTGTTCTTACATACTTGTCAAAAGAGAACCACAGAAATGTCACTTACGTAGAACTTTATTTCTGTAGTCTGTTCGTATTCGACAGGACCTGTATTGTATTTTATTTTTCCCTTTCCAGTCAGTGACTTGGACGAGAGTTGTCCTCCTTAAGTGTCTGTGTCATTCTCAGAAGAACTGACCCGTCTCGCAGGAGAAGTGAAATGCAGTGATCTTTACCAGCTGGGTAAGTGGGCTGGACACGACTGGGTAACGGACGGGGGACTCAGATGCACGAATGGGATGCGTTAACCGAAGCTCCAAGGTGCCTCTGTCCCTTTGACATAGATCAGACGAGAAGGACGGTCACACGGGCCACAAGCCTAATATCTATCGACAACACGTCAAAAGGGAAGAAAGGGCCTGGACACTGGAATGGTGACCATGTCCGGTCCAGGTGTCCATTCCAGAGCCCTAACCCTCTCTGCTGCCCCGTGAGGAAGCAGCGGTCTCCCCAAGAGCAGACGGGGGCGCTGCAGAGCTGGGGGTAACATGTCCCTGATCTCGGGGTGGGAATTCTTTCCTTTGGTAAAACCCCAGCCCCACAACCAGGTTAGCGTCCCCCCAGAAACCTCTGCTCCTCTCTCATGGCATAGCTCCCCATGGCGATGAAACAGCTCTGGACCTGTGAGTGTGATGACCATCGTCTTACCAGGTCACCAGCTGCTTGAGAGCAGTGACCGCCTGCGTCCTCACCACGGAGCGCATTGCCAGCGCTGTAAGCGCCAGCCAGTGCTGAGTGAGAGCAGTCCATGCGAGCGGACCTGGCCTCGTCGAAGCTGGAGAACTTCGGAACCGAGTGGGAGGGGCAGAGATGCCTGGGCTGCCGGCCACCCGGGCTCGTCTTCCAGCTGGGGTCTGGGAGGGCACGCCGCCGTGTTGAGGGGACCACTCCCGCTGTTACCTGGGAGGGAAGCTGACTTGCACGATCACCGTTTCCTCGCTCTTGTTCCCACTTTTCCACGGATGGCGAGAGCCTGACTATTTATCCGTGCAGGTCTGTCGATGGCCAGCGATGCCCACTCTGATTTGCCACGTGGATTCCACCCAGCTTTCATCCTGCCCCACGTACCCCGACCCCCAAATACGCTACCACATCGGGGGAGGAAACGCAGGTGGCCGACGGCTAGCAATTGCATCTGAAGTTTGTAAAAAGTCTACCCTGTACAGTGATGGACCGCAGTTCTTTGAAAACAACATAAGGGACTGTAATTCTACATACGATCCGGCAGCACATCCTGCCCTCTCTGCCTTGAAAACAGATCGAGGATCTGACCTACTCATCTGTCTGCTGTAAGGACCCCGGTCCAGGCCGCCTCACACCTCCCTGGGACCATGGCACTAGTTTCCTGTTTGATGCTCCTGTATCTGCACCTGCCCCTCCCACCGGCTATCCTCAACCAATCAAACCGTGAGAAATCTCACAAACAAAACTCAGGGGCTCTCTCTCTCTCCTCTCTCCTCCATCCTCCTGAGACTTCTCTTTTTACTCAGAATGACAGTCAAAGTCCTTTCAGTGACCTTCCATGAATCGGTCTTGTGTTCCTTCTCTGATCTCATTATCTAGCACTTTCTCCATTGTTTCCCACGGTCCAGCCATGCTGGCCTCCTCGCTGTCCTTCCGATGTGGCAAGTGTTTTCCCATTTAGGCGTTTTGTACTCACTGATCTCTGTGTCCGGAATTGCCTTTCCTCAGATACCCACACCTTGTTCCCTCACCACTGTCACCTCGTCAGTGAGCATTCAGCATCACTCTGTGAATTTACAACACAGTGTCGCCGAGCCCACTACTCCCTACATCTCCTGTTCCTGATTTTTCTCCTCCAAGGTGCTTATCATAACTCACTTATTTGTTCGTTGTTTATCTCCTTTGACTACAATGCACTCCCAGCCAGGCAGAGATTTCAACTGTGTCCTCGCTGCTGTATTCTCTGCTTCACACAGTGGCTAGCATAGGATAGTGCTGGATCCGTATTTACTGGGTTAATCAATGAATTGATTTTTTTTTGCCGACAAAGGCAAAAAACAAAGTGAACAAACAAACAAACAAACAAAAAACAAAATGGATTTTCCCTTAGAGCCCCAGAAATGAATGCAGCCTACCAACATCTTAATCTTAGCTCAGTGAGACCCACTGTGAACATCTGACCTCTAGAACTGGTAGATCATAAGTCTATATTGTTTTAAGCCACTAAGTGTGTAGTGATTTTGTTACAGCAGTGCATGGAAACCAGTACAAAACACTCAATAAAGGTATGCAGAAGGACTGCATAAAATATTAGCAAACTGAATCTGACACCACATAAAGAGGATAATACAGCATGATCACTGAGGACTTATTCCAGTAATTTAAGGATGTTTCAGTATTAAGAAATCGAAACTGATAGGTTGAAGGGAAAAATATGATTATTTCGCTGATGCTGAAAAAGACTTTGACAAAAATTCTACCTAATCCTGCTAACGGCACACAAGAAAATAGAAATTAAAGGACACTTTCTTATATGATAAAACATCTTAACATTATTAAAAAAAAATAGTCCTAAAGCCATTATTTGACTTCATGCAGAAACACTGGAAGAGTTTCCACTCCAATCAGGAACAAGACAAGAATATCTACTATCTCGACTGCTATCCAACACTGTGCTAGTATATTAGCCAACGCTATTAGAAAAGAAAAATTAATTAGAAGCAAAAAAATTTTGTGAAGAAGAAGTAAAAATCTATCTTTTTACATATGATAACTGGATATCTCTAGAAAATCAATGATCAGTGGTAGAACTCACTCCAATAGTATAAGAATTCAGTAAGGAAGCAAGAAAGAATGTTAACCGGCAAGTCAATAGCCTTTGTGCACACAAATAATAACTACAGAAATAATTGAAGAAGAACCTCAACTTACAATAGCAACGAAGAAGATTAAATATGTAGAAATAAACTGATCAAAAATATACAAAATCTATATGAGGGAAACTTGAAATCAGTCCAGAAAGACAAAGAAATAGACCAATCGAAAGCATCTCATGAAGGAAAAGGTGACTCAGCACCATGAAGATGTCAGTTCTCATTTAGTTGACTGATAAGTTTAAAGTAATCCCATTAAAATACCAATAAACTTATGTTTATGGTATTAGAAATGTCAATACTAAAGTTTATTTGGCAAAACAAACATGTGAGAATATTCAGAAAAATACCAAAAAAAAAAAAAAAAGAAAGAAAAGAAAGAAAATCAATGCAGAGGACGAGCCCTAGTGGATTAAAATACTACACAAGCTCTAATTAAAATAGTATAGCACTGGCCTGCGACCAGACCACTGGCCAGTGGAATAGAACAGAAAGCCCTGACATAAATCTGTGGACATATAGAAACTTAGAATATGGTAAAGCCGGCATCTTAGACAGACTTTTCATTTAGTCGTGCAGGGGAGCCATTTGGATAAAGCTAAAATTAGATCTCCACTTCACACCACACCCAAGAATAAGCCCCAAATGGATCAGGGGTCTATACTTTAAAGTAAAACCATGTAAGTACCGAAAAAAAAGAAAAGAAAAAAAGAGTGATTTCTCTCTAACATTAGTGTGGGAAGGACTTCCTATCACTAAAAAATGCAGAGATAATAAAAAACTAATAAATCTGACTATAAAATTTTTCGTAAGTTTTCATGGTAAAAACTACCATAGACATGGTCAAAACATCTTTTGACCAAACTAGGAGAAAATGTTTACTGCACATGTCACAGTGATATTCCTAATATATAAAGAACTCTTCAAAATTACAGAACCGAGGACCAAACAGAAAAATGGGAAACCAGTGATTTATAAAAAATATAAAAGTAGCCCTTCCACATATAAAAACTATTCACAGTTTCTCCTAATTAGAGAACCACGAACAACACTTCTTACCTGTTGCTTTGGCTAAAATGAAAACGCACGACAGCATACTCGGCTGGCAAAGCTTTGCAGAGAACTCACGCATTGCTGGTGGAAATCTTTTGTAGGGGACTTGGGCAAAATCTAACAGAACTATATATGTTCTTACTTTTTGATCTAGAAACTGCACCTCTGGGATTTTGCCATGAAAATACATCTCTAACAGTACACAAGGTTGTTCAGTATGGGATTGTTTGTAGTTAAAAATACTTTAAAACTGAAATGCTCACACTTGGGAGAATGATTCATTAAATTATGATTTATCTATGCAGTGGAGTACTAGGCAGTGTTTTTTAAAAAGGAATGAAGATGATTTATAAAAACGTATTTGGAATGAGTTTCACAACATGTTGTTAGTGAAAAAAAACAACAAAGAAGGAACAAAACAATATCTGTATCTAGTAGTCTCCAGGTAAGAAAAAACATAAAGAAATAAACACATCTGTTCCTTTGTAACAAGAAGCAACGAATCCTAGCACATGGGGAATGAAGTGGAAAGGATGAGGACTAGGAATGTGACACAGGGGACGAGGGGAGAGTGACACTTCTCTAAGTTGACCTCCTTGTGTATTATTCTATGGTAAAGCCATGTCAATGTATCACATATTCATTAAAATATAAACCATTAAAATCAATTAGGATGCTCAGGGAACTCAAAATGGAATACAATCAATGCAACTGTTTTTTTTTTTTTACTTGTTTACTTTTTTTTTCTTTTACAAATGAATAACACACACTGAAGCAAATGGGGGAAAAAGTAATTTTGGAATACTGTTCGTTGACTATTTATCATAAGGCTAACGACATAAAGAACTGTACACAAATAGGTGAATAATTGAAACTGCTTTGTGTTCATTTTTGAGTCACGTTTCTCAGTGTTGGAGAAAAAAATTCCACAGAAGTTAGGGGGATGGGCTAGCGTGATCTCTAAAGGGGTGGGTTGGAGATGGACAAAGTCATCTCAGGTCTTTGGTGTGGACAGAAGTGGACAGTCACACACACGTAGAAACTTGGTAAATGACACAGATGTCATCGTACGCAGGGAGAAAAGGATGGACGAGTCAATGCCAGGGGCTGGGATAAAAGAAATATAAGCGACGACCTAACAAAACCTAATTCCAGCTGCATTAACAAATACGAAATAAAAACGCTGAAACACGAGAAAAGATTATAACAACATGGTATTATGTCCTTATTGGAAGGAAGTTCTTTTTTTACCGAGACACAAAAATTAATGTGCAATAAAGAGAAAATGATGAATTTACTTCCATTAAAATGAGAAATGTGGTTCATCAAAAGACACTAAAAATAAAGTGAAAATCAAGCCACAAATTGGAGGAAAATGACCGTCATACATTTAAGTCATGAATGGCTGGTATCCAGAATATGTAAAAATTATTTCTAATTGGCAAGAAAAACAATGCACTTTAAAAAGAAAGAATAGGAAGAAGTCATTCTTGGGAAACTCAAATGATAAACAAACAAAAATATACTCGACTCTTCAATGATGATAGCGAAATGTGAACGAAAGCCACGATGAGATGCTCGTTCACACCAAGGGGCCAGCACGCAGTGTGACAATCTCTCTGCTGGCCAGGGTGTGGTGTGAGGGCCCCATCTGGAGTCTCTGATGAGCAGCTGTGAGGGAAAGCCAGTTGCTGTGTTCTGAGCAGCCCTCGGGAGAGACCCCCAGGGTGAGGCTGCGGCCGGCAGCCAGCAAGGGGCTGGGGACTGCCAGCAAGGGGCCAGGGCCTGCTAATGTGAGTGAGCTCGGGGGAGGATTCTTACCCCCAGCTTGGCCTTCAGATGGTGGCAGTGTCAGGTAACAGCCCGATGGCAGCCTTGTGACTCAGCTTCTACTGGATACGTGTCTCCTGGCCACCTGACCCTCAGAAACTGCGTGACATACCAAAGCTCTGTAGCCTTTAGCTGCTGTGTTTCATGGTAACTCGTTACGCAATCATGGATAACTAATGCAGAGACCGTTTCTTACTGGAGGTGCATACACAGTGGGCTTCGCCTTTGTTGCAATATTTTCTTCTTGTTATTATTATTATTATTATTATTATTTTATTATATTATTATTATTATTATTATTTTATCTGAAAGCATTTGTAAGTCACTTGCATGCTCCAGAATTAAAATACAGAACTTCGGAAGCTAACAGTTTTGGGCGGGATGTCTATGTGATTTGGATTTCTGTTACGATCAACGAGAAACAGTGCTGAAATGGACATTTTCATTTTAAAAATCGTGATGCTTAGCAACATTCTAAAAGCCCTCCTATTTGGATATTGAAGAGGTCAGGTTGTCAATATGATTTAAAGCTGAGAAATTCTGCACAGGTTCTGATAAAACCATTTCATTAAGAAGCAAATCAAAATGCTTAAGCCATAGCTCCTTGATTATAAGCACTGATTATTTAAATGAAATTAATTAGTCACAAATTCCCCCAAGAACATCCACGCACTCCCCAGCAGCAGAAAAACAGGTGATTTTACTCTCTCACTGAATATCTGCTGGATTAGTCATTCTCTGGAAACCAACTGAAGATTTATTGGTCAGTGTCTAAAGGAAGATGGGGACCCCATAGTTCTACCATCGTGTAGAAATGGCAAACAATCAGAAAAGCTCCTTGAGGTTTAATAACTGCACCTGATTTTTTTTTTAAAGACACGGTCACCACTGAACACGGCTGCAGGGCGCCCCCCCTGGAGTTAAGTGAGGACTCCAGGAGGAGGGCTTTATTGAAAGGATGACAGGGGGTGAGATCGGGTGCCCCGTTCCCCCGGGGACCAGTAACTGACCGAGGTGGTTCTGCGCTCTTTAGCTCTAGCCAGAACAAGTCAGTGGGGGTGATTAGAACGCGAATCACCCCCACAGAGATGTCCTCTGCTGTAAAGTGGCTTCAATGCTTTGAAGAAAAAATGACAGATCAGGGTACTCAAACAGTCATCAAAGCAAAGTATGAACGTGCCTTCTGAGGGACACAGGGTACACGGCAGGAGCAGACACTGGTACCCAATACCCAGTGCTAAGCTCTGTCATGCACCCCTGCTAGAGCAGGTGCATATGGGAGTCAGGTGATAAATGGAGCCCTGGCCTGGGTTCAAATCGATGCGGGTCCACAGAGCCCCTGGACCTCAGCGAGTAACTCCTTAACTCATAAAAGTCGGATCTGAAAGGCACGACTCTCACACTGGACCCTCACTGCGGAGTAAGAACCACTGCAACAGGAGAGTCATGTGGCAGTCCACGACACTGCCCGCCCTGCCCCAGGGAAGACTGGAAATGACAAACATGGTCGTATACCAGAGGGAATGGCAGAGGGTAGCGCCACTCTCAAAAGGTGCGAGCTGGTGGCCCTCATCCTGCCCTAGGAACGCACCAGCCTGGTCCCTGCAAAGCACAGGTGGGTCCTGGTGACAGGCTCTGCGCCACCATGAGCCTGGCCGAACACGGGCCCAATGCATGCACCTGTGTGGCTTTTAGTAGAGCAGCTGCACACGCACGGACTCTGGGGTGTGCGTGTGACTCCGGGGTGTGCGTGTGGCTCTGGGGTGCGCGTGTGACTCCAGTGTGTGCGTGTGACTGCCATGAGACTACTGAGTTGGGAAATCGATTCTTCTCCAGAGACCAATGAAAACAGAGGCTCAGAAGCAGCTCACCCAAACAGGATGAATGTCGCTCCTGTTGCCCAGGGCCTTAGTGCTCCTGCTCTCTGTCGTGGTGAGGTCACACTTGCAGGGTGTGACGCTGGTCCCCCACACTGAGGCGCTCACGTTAATCCAACTGGATGAGAAAAAGTCGGAAGTGCACCGAAGGCCTCGGTAAGACGTGCGTGTGAGGGAGAGGGGGGCACTCTTCGTACGGGACCGACTCCTTGGTCGCGTTTCCAGGGCTGCAAAGCAAAGGCACTCTGCTGTCCCCTGCAGTCCTAACGCTGGGGCAGAGAGCCCTCTGCATGCGGGACGCAGCACCTTCCCCACCTGGGGCGACTCTGGCCCAGGTGCCAGGTGACAGGGAGAGCTCTGGGCAAGGTCCCGGCCGTGGCCTGGCAGCCGCCGTGTCCCCATCCGAGGGCCCTTACGCCCTGTGGGTTTCCCTGTGCACAAGCCCCAGTCACCCATGCGCACTGAGACCCCCGTCTCACACTCCGCTTCTAAGGAACTCGGCCGAAGATGAGGTCACAGAAGGGACCAGGTCGTCACGGTGACGGAGGAGCGCTGGCTTGTGTCTGAGAACCAGGGGCCTCAGGGACAAAAACAAAGCGAGGAGAAACGGGAATGACCTCTCGCGCCCCACCTGGATGCAGGTCCTAGAGGGGGCCGTCCGTGCGCCTGATGACCAGGGATGAACAATTCGTTCCACTCCCTGGTCGCTGGGTCACCAGTCCCCCGAGCCCTAAAAGCATCTGACATGGGGAACTGCAGACACGCGGCATACGGCCCTGGGCGCGGCGAGTGGTGTGATGGGTGGGATGGCTCGCCACCCGTCCTGACTGGACACCCCTCTGGCATTCCACACAGGCACCGTGGGCCACACAGTGAGTCCTTCCTGAGTGTAACTTTACTACAGAAGCGTATCTGTCAAACGCTTGTGATAGTCACCGTCTTAATTCCTAACACCGCGGTTTTAGGGGTCTGTCACATGATGTGTGATGCCCGTAATCGATCTTTCCACACCAGTCATTTTTCGGCAAATTGCTGTGTGCCTCCTAGATGCCAGGCATTATTCCAGCCCGAGGTCAGAGTGACTCGGGGGTCTTTTCAACCCGGCGTTTACCCACGTGAGGAACTGAAACCCAGACGCCAGCAGTTAGCACACGCTCAGAAAGCGTCCCTGAGTGTGTTTGAGAGAGTCGGGAGGTGGCACTCTTTCCTCACTCAGATCATGAGCTTCTAGATGATGCAAAGCACATGATTCCTTTCGCAAAGTCTTTTGATCATATCTGGCGGCATCCTGCCCTCCAGCGGATGACTGACGGACACCCTGCCACAGCTGAGCACTAGCACACAGACATACAAGTTCCTCAGGCCACCAACAACCGAAGCTCCTGAAGCCAGATCCCAAAACCATCTCCATGTGGGAGTCCCAGCTGGGTGTTAGTCCATTTCAAACCTGACCTCATGAGAGACAGATGATATTTTTTCTCTCCTTTTCTCAGAAGACTGCTGAGAAATTATGCAGGGCACCAGTTTTAAAAGATCCAAAATACATTGTATTTTGAAAGCATGATGTTTCACCTACACGTCAAATTTATTGACGAATTCAGACAAATAGAGTTATTTATGCTCTTGTCTTCTTAAAACAGCCATTTAAGCAAAAGCAGCAGCCTCTCCAGACGGGTTTGTTAAGCTGTGGTCCAGCACAGCCTACGGACTGATGGATAACCCTGGCCTTGCCATGCATAAATGCTATGGCTTTTCTTTTATCTCCTTTATTTATTTTTTATCAAGGTATAATTGACATATAACGTTATATGAGTTTCAGGTGCACAACATAATGATTCATATCTGTAGATTCTGTGAAATAATCAGCATGTACGTCTCGCTGCCATCCATCCCAATTCACAGTCACAAATTCATTTTCCTTGGGACGAGGGCTCTTAAGATCTACTCCTTTCGCAACCTTTAAATATGCAACGTAGTGTTAGTTTAGTCACCACGCTGTGTAGGACATCCCAGGACTGATAACTGGCACTTTGTACTTTCTAACCCTCCCACCCCATTTCACTGCTGCCCGTGCCTCAATGTCCCACCTCTGTCTGGCAACTGCCACTCTGTTCTCTATATCTGTGAGCTTTTTTTCTTTTTTTAGATTCCACATATAAATGAGATCATACTGTATCTTTCTTTGTCTGACTTACATCACTTAACATAATGTTCCTAAGATTCATGCATGTTGTTGCAAATGTCAAGATTTCATTCTTTCTATGGCTGAGTAATCACTTTTATTTATACATGCATATGTGTGTGTGTGTGTGTGTATAAATATATAATCACATTTTCTTTATCCAGTCATCCATTGATGAACACTTACGTGGCTTACCTAACTTGGATATTGGTAGTTCTATTTTTAATTTTTTGTTTTCTATAGTGGCTACACCAATTTACATTCCCACCATCAGAGCACAAGTGTTCCCTTTTCTCTACATCTTTGCCAACACTTGTTATTTCTTTTTTTTTTTTAAATAATGGCCATTCTAACAGGCATGAGGTGATCTCATTGAATTTCCCTGATGATTAGTGATGTTGAGCATCTTTTTTATGTACCTTCTGATCATCTGTGTAGCTTTGTCTATTCAGAAAAATGTCTATCAGAGTTTCTGCTCATTTTTAAATCAGATTTTTTTGTTTTGTTTTTGCTACTGATTTGTAAGTTCTTTATAAATTTGGGATATTTACCCCTTATCAGATGTGTAAATACTTTCTCCCACTCAATAGCTCGCCTTTTTGTTTGTTGATGGTTTCCTCTGCTGCACAGAGTCTGCTTTTATGCCAATATCATGCTGTTTTGATTACTTTAGCTTTGTAACATAGTTTAAGACAGTGTGATGCTTCCAGCTTTGCATTTCTCTCTCAAGATTGCTTTGGCTGGATTTTCCTAATAAAGGAAAACTCGGGCTATGACTCTATGCACCCCTAGAGTGAGGCGAGCACCTCATCTAACAGCGCCATGACTCACTCACCATCCTGACCATAAACCAAGGAGGTCTCTCCCATTCTTCTTTCTCTCCACTGCCTCCCCGCTGTCCGGCCCGGCAACAGTACTTGCTCTACTTTTAAAATATATCCCAACTCCACCTTTCACCACCTCCTCCACCGTCACCTGTTCCAACCCCCCAGACCTCTCACCTGGGTTTCACACACAGCCTCTGAACTGGCCACCTGTGGCTGCTCTTGCTTCTCACCATCCATTTTCCACAGGACCTTTGGGGTGGCTCTTTTCAACACTAAATCAGGCTATACGCCATAGCAAACAAGCCGCCCTACGGATGACCTGGGTCCTGTCTAACTCCTGGTCCTTCTGCCCTTCCTTTTTCAGTCTTATCCCTGGAATTCTGGCCACACCTCTCTGCTGTTTTTCAAGGTCAAACCCGCTGCAGTCCCAGGACAGAGCATTCCAAGTTCCCTCCCGCTGGAACATTCTTCCCTCCATATCATCACAAGACTAGGTCCTTGGTCTCTTCAGACCAGCTGCCCTGGTTACTCCAAAGCAGCACACCCACCTCCCCCAGATGTGCCCTTCGCCATTGCACTGGCTTTGCTGTCCCCACAGCATTTATAATCACGTGAAATGATGTTGCATAAATTAAATGACACTGTGCACGCGTCCTCCCCACTAGAATCCAAGGCCCGGAGGAGAGGAACTCTGCCCTGGATCTCCAGAGCCAAGACCTGTGCCTGGTGCAGAGTCGGGAATTGAGGACATGAAGGAAATTAGCATAAGGAGTCACAGTTTGCCACCCACATTAAAAGGGGACCCTGGGAACTAAGATGGTGTCTACCGCAGCCCTTGATGGAGATCCACTTCTGTAATGAAATCAAATTCGGGGAGGCCTTGCTCTGTGGCTGAGTTCGCCACGGTGATGGCCGTGTGAATGACACTGAACGGAACACACCCTGCGTCCCACCTGAAGCGCCACGGAAGACCTGGGGCCTGGCTGGCGACGGGGACGGGAGGATGGGGGACAGGGGACGGGAGGGAGACCGCCACGTCCCTCCCCGGGGAGGACGGCCAGTCCGCTGGCACGAGCCAGGCACTCGCAGGGTATGTGCGCGCCCTTCGGGAGAGGAAGCCACCACCAGCTCTGAGCGATGCCAGCGCCACGTGGAGGCCAGGAAATCGAGTGATGAGCTTCGTCAAGGTCACTGCAAGGACGGCTGTCCGAGAAGGAGAAAGGAAGAGCAGCGGCCTTGGCCTCGGATGTCATCCTGGTTGACCTTTGGCGAGCCTGTGAGGGGAGACGCTAGCGATTGATCGGCAGAAACAGAGGTTTTGTGGACCTCGAGCTTCTTTTCCTGCCGCCTTCGCCGTTTCGCGCTCAGCTGGCTCGGGAGAAAGCGGTGTGGCGCCTCCACGCTTCCGGCTTCCGCGATCGCGCTTCCCCTTCCGGTTCGCGCTTCTACTTCCGGTTCAAACTCCTCCTTTCCACATTCGTGCTTCCCCTTCCCGTTCGCGCTTTCCCTTCCGGTTCACGCTCCATCCGCGTTGGCACACAAGCTTCCCCATTAAACTCTGTCCCCATTAAACACCAGCACCCGGTCCCCTTCCCCAGCCCCGGCACCTGCCCTTTCACCTCTGTCCCTGTGACCGTGACTCCCAGGGGAACTTCCTCTATCTCCTTAGCAGTTTTATCAGTGCCTGAGCTAGGAACACTTTCAAACGTCAATGCCTCGAAACTCTCACGAACGCACGCCCCAGAGAGGACGTGGGCAGTCGAGGACGCGTGTCGTCTGTGTCCCTACATGAGCCTGGAGACATCGCGCTGAGTGAAATCAGCCGGGGAGAAAAGGACAAACACGGTGATGCCACGTGGGCATGGGAGGTCCCCAGAGGTGTCACATGCACAGAGACAGAAAGGACAACGGCGTGTGCCAGGCCTGGGGGAGGGGAGCAGGGAGTTAGTGTTTATTGGGGACAGAGTCCTGGAGATGGTGGAAACGTTCGCACAACCGCGTGCACGTGCTGAGTGCTACTGAACCGCGCACCTAAAACATGGTGAAAATGATCAATTCGGTCACGTAGTCTATTATTATGTTTCTATCTTACCACAATAAAAAATTGAAAAATTAAAAAAAAAAATAGACCCAGAGAGTGAACGAAAGTCCCCAAACCTCTCAAGGGCACCCCTGTTCGGGGAGATGATTACAGCCCAGATCAGCTTTGATGAAACAAAGGCATCGAGCATGTCCCAGCATCCCGGAGATGGTACCGAGCTCAATTCACAGTCATCACCGCTGTGACAGAAGGGAGGGGGCGGATGGATGGAGGTGGCCCTCATAATGGCAGTTCCACTAGGAAATACTGCTGGGGGTAAGACGGCGGCCTTGGGAAAACCACACACAGCGACACATAAACTACGAAGCTCTCTTTTCCAGTTGAAATGGACACCAAAGTTGAGAATGTGCCCGACGGAGCCGAATTTGAATTCCAGTCAGAGGTGATAATTCAGCACGGGTCATTCATGGACCTCGCATCCTGAGACATCTCTTACTTTTAGCTGAATTTGCCATGGCAGCAAAGGAGGCGTAATTAGTTTTTGGTTTGAAAATAAAATGATTCCCACTAGGAAAGTCGAAGTTGACTCTGATGATCATAAACAATGAGCTGAGCTTTTAACTCTTCTGGTCACTAGGAATTCAAACTAAAACAAGCATCGGATTCAAGTCCCAGGTGTGTAGACAGAGGCCAGACTCTGGATCCTGGGGAACAAAGTTTAGTCTCAGAAACCTTTTTGCTGGAGAAAATCACGAAGGAAGGAACTACAGGCTGCTTCACTGGACTCCTGTTCAATGAGTGTAACACGCTGCATTTTATCAAGCGACACTTCATTTTACCCACAAAATTAATTGAGTAAACTATAAAAAAAATAACGAGAACAAAGCCAGCCTCTCTGGTCCCACCTTGATTTTCCCACTAGTGATATTAGCATCTTCACAGTATCCTGTCACAGCGCTAAACTAAATGTCAGCAAAGGGGTTGAGAACAGAGCTGGAGTGAGTGACAACCTGGCCACCCCAGTGGTCTGCCTCACTGCTGGGTTAACCGCACACAGGCTGGTGATGACGTTGAGGGACGTCCTGCCTTGGGCTGTGCGGGGTCGTCAGAGCCTCATGGCTGTGACCTCCCAGGGCTGCGTGAGGATGTCTGTGCTCCGGGGGACACCTGTCCACAGTGAAGCAGTGACGCCCTCACATATGTGCCGTGTTTCCATCTGTGACAGGCTAACGCAGTTACCAGTCTTTCTACGAACAGCTGCAACTATCACTCACAGGATTTTCAAGTGCTGGCCGCCACTGACGGGACCTCACCACCTCAGGCTGTGAAGTGTACTGTATCTGCCTTGGAGATGGTGTCACCATCTGCCCATGAGCAATGCAAAGCCCAGCCCCTCCAGGCCGCCTGTGCTAAGCACCCCAGGGCCCAGCCTTGGGCCAGCCCTGGCTGCCTCGACCCGAGCATCCCCCAACCCTACTGGCTTGTCCCCTCTGTGTGGGGTGCAGAATGCCGTCATGCATCACCACAGGTCCCCACCGGCTCCCGGAACGGGTCCCCGCCCTGCCCTTTGGTCATCCTGTGTGGAAGCGACCTTCACGGGAACACAGAATGGACTGTTACATGTGCCCCTGCAGCTTAGCCTGTTTCCTGTGCTCTTGGGACAAGAACCGTACTCACTAATAGGCCCGCAGGTGACGTCCCTGCGTCCGCCCATCTCCAGGGCCTCGTGGCCTGTCCTGTCTCCCTCATGTTATGGTGCTACCAGGGTCCCCCGCCCCGCCGGGTGCTTTGGGCTGCAGCTCCCTCTGCATGGGCACCCCGTCCTTCCTGTCCTGCAGAGACGCTTCAGCCCTCACCTCCATTGTCACCCCTCCTGGGAGAGGTCGCCTCGGCCTCCATGTGCCCTCACCGGAGGCCCAGGTGTCTCTCCGCGGGCCCGCCCCTTACAGCTCTGCATGTGCACACACCTGTCAACTCGGCGACCGCACATGTCAACTGTTACCCGCTCCCCGCCAACCCCATCCCCGGCACCATCCATCCCGCCTCACACACAGCAGGTGCTCAGTAAATGCCTGTGAAGTGAACACGTGAAAGCGCCAAGTCTCCAGGGCTTTACACCCAAGCCCTGGGAGTGGAGGATCCATTGACACTGGGGCGAGGGCCTCAGCACAGTGGGTCCTCCCTGAGCACCCCCTCTTGGGCCTCGGGGTGAACAGCCCTGCTGGGGACCAGGGACCATGCGTCTGCTCTCATACGCTCTAAGCCTGCCCCCCCCCCCGAGCAGGAAGGAGGGGCCGTGTGTCTCCATTTCCAGAGTTGCCGCTGTTAGAGGGCAGGCTCGCGGGAGCTCACCCCCAGGGCAGCCACCGAGCAGCTGAACTCGGGCGCGCTCCATAATACTACACATCAACAAATACAGGAAAACGGACCTCACGAAAATTTGCAGACAAATATAAAGTGACAATGACTCTAGCCAGGCTCCGCAGGGCCTGCTTTACTGCTGGGCCTCATTCCTGGGCCCGTCCTTGGCCTGCCAAGCACCCTCAGCCAGCAGGAATCCTGCCAAGCCAGTTTAGAGGGAATTCTGCACCCCTCCCCATCCCCCACCTTCGGCATGTGATCTGGTGGCATGTGATGTGGTGTCTCATCCTGCCCTGGGCACCTGGTCCCCCTGCCCCCCACCCCCACCACCTGCCTTCAGCAGGAATCCTGTCAGGTCAGTTTGGCGAGAATCCACCTGCCCTGCTGTCCCTCTCCCAGTCCGCTGTAACCCCCCGTCATGCTTGCAGTCGAGTCCGACCTCTTCCCCACACCGCCAGGGTCTGACGCCATCACGGGGCCCCGAATAAAGGCTTCTCTACGGCCTTGACAAGTGTCGGAATGAGATTTTCCTTTACGAAAGGAAAGGCGTTCTTTCATCCGTTCGTTTTATCCTTCCTTTTCTTCAGAGCATTCTAAGTAGAAACTTCCTCCACTCGTCCCACTGTGCGATGACGGGGGCCTTCGGAAAATGCGCTCCAGGCCCTGGGATGGGGCTCCCTGCTTGGAACAGGGACAGAGTTCACCCGGCCCAGCACGAGAGACTGTGACACGAGGGCCAAAGGCATTCTCTGCCCTCACGCTGACGAAGGGGAGAGGGAGACAAGTACGAGGAGGCCTGCAGATGGCAGCAGGGGGACCCCTCGGCGGGCCCTGCCGTCTCTGCCTCCCAGCACTCTCTGCGGGGTGCAGCACCTCCGTGAGCCATGGGAGTGGCACCCAGGGGTGCTCTGGGCGTCAGTCCCCACAGAACAGGGACAGGCCCGAGGATGTGCTCCAGGAGCCACCGCGACAGTGAGACCAGACATGGTCTCTGGCTGGACCACACAAGAATACACGCCAGGCTAGCGTTTTGGCGGCACGCCACGTATTCCCTGGCACACGCGTGTGGCCCGCCGTACAACGCTTCTCGGAGTTGATCTCTTACTGACAAGGAAGCCTGTGTCTGCTTGTGCCCTCCTGAACACTGGAGCCGCAGCATGTGTCTGCCACATCGCGGGCCCCACAGTGCAATGGGTGGGCTAATCTCCCTGGCACTGGGACTGAAATCTGGTCCCCGCGCTAGTGTCACAAACTGATCCGGTCAGGGGTTGTGCTCTGCTTTCATGTGGAAATAACAGCCAAAGGTCAAGTGATTAAAATAAAGACCGACTGGATGCCGGGACATGGCTAGGTCGGAGGTTGGAGGTCGGAGGTCAGAGGTCAGAGGCTTCGGGCTGCCACATCTGAATGACTTCCAGGCTGAGCGGAGGAGGTAAGGCTGAGCCTTGGGGAGGCGCTGGCCGCCTGCAGTGACGTCAGCAGCGTGGCTGGACAGGCCCTGTGCACCTAAGCTGTTCTCAGAACTGGAGATAAGAGAAACCGCACAGGCGTAATCCTTGGCAATGGTGAGGAGCAGAGACCTTGATTCTCTCCTGGAGCCCGCACGGTGCCCGCATCGTGAGTGGACGCAGGAATTCAGAACTCCGTGTGGCCCGGGCTCTCGTCCGGGTCCCCGTCTATGTGCAGAGTGACCAGTATCCGGAGCGAGGATGGGCACACACACCACATTCTGCATCGGAGCTACCTTCTCCTGGACAGAATGGGACAGGCCGGAACCTGGGTCACAGAGAGCTGGTACTTTCCTTGAGCAGGGGCCCATGATTCTATCAGAAGGTCCAGGTGAGGCCAGGAGTCTGATGAACACGAAGTGTCCACTGGGCTTGTTTCTTCAGGGGAAAAGGCTTTTCCACTGGAAGAGAGGATTATTCCTCTGGCTGCCATATTTCCCTTTGTTGTCTGCCTCTCACAAAAGATGTTCACACACGGAGGACTCATTATAAACGCACACGATTTTTTCCCCGTCTTTTCTCTGAGGATCTTGCCACGTGCACTGAAATACCGTTAGCTTCAAAGCATTTTTCAAAACGCAACCCGCACTCCCAGCTTAATTATGTACAATATAGGTCAACTTACTTTAGATGGGCCCAAAGGGGCTGTCCCTGACAACTCAGCAGGTTTTGCAAGAGTGGGTCTGCCCATTACTGAGAAGCAGCAGACAGTTAGAAGTTAAAGATAAACACTGCCTGTGCAGGCTTTTCCAGGGCGCACGCAGCGGATGGAGCGGGACGAGGCAGATTCCCTGGCCGCTGCGCCCCCTTTTCCCGGCAGATGTGGAAGGCGAGCCCGTCCCTCAGCACAGCTTGGGCCTGGCCACCTCCCTGTGCACACCTACGATGGTTCTTCGGGGACAGGGGCTGGTCCTGAGCCCTTGAAGGGGTGGGGGAGGCGGCAGGAATGCATCACAGAAGCCCTGGCTGGCCGGAGAAGTCCTCCCCGTACAGACGGACGTGCTTTCATCCAAATCAGAAGACGTTTCCCGCAAGAACCAAGATTTGAGACATGTCATTCATGCGATCTTCCTTTAGAAGCACATGTTCGCCCCACCTCTGATGAGTTACCTGTTTCCTCCCATGGCAGGGCCTCCAGGTAAGATTCTGGAGTCACCCCAGCAGCCCCCAGTAGCCAAGATTACGAGAGAGTGGAAAGAGACACCAATTTTAAAGTATTTTAATTAAAATGGCTGTTAGGCTGTACCCTGCTTAAAGCTTTGTGGGGGAAAAATATATATATGTGTAAGCATGCACACACACACACACACACACACACACACACACACTCACACTCTCACACTCGATTCTCACGTCATCTGAACTAACGTTTGTCTTTTACTATGCTTCACTTGTCTTTAATCAGACCAGAAGCCAATGGATTGACCAGAAAGCCAGTTCCAAGAGCAGGTGCCTTATCGTCAGCCACGGCTCTGGCCGGACGCTGTGACCAGCGTCACAAGGAGACACACCGTGACCGACAGCCAGCCCCCATGTGCTGCCGCTGATGCAGTGCCCCTCCCTTGGGCACGGCTGTGCGAGGTCTTCCTTCCCACTGTGCCTGGCCTTGCCAGGCGTCTCCCAGACAGGCCTCCCTTTTTCGGGAAGCTTCTCCACTCATTTCCAGCAACCCCAGTCTTTGTCAGCAGTCGCACCCCGACCGGTCTTTCTATGGGGTCATGTGTTCATCTGACCCCTCGAAGGAGGCCAGCTCTGCCAGGGAAGGCACTGCGTCTTCCATGAGAGGACCTCTCTGCTCCCACAGCGGGGGCTCTGTCCGTTTCTCCCGAACGCCAGCCGACACGCAGTGCTGACGCTGTAAGGGTGCCGGTCTGCTTAGCCTATGGAGGGCGCCTCATCACCGCGTGCCACAGGCTCCGGTCTGTGATGCTCCCGGGGCTGACTTGGCCGCCATCTCCATCTCGGTGGGCGGCACTGTTTACTCGGCTCCTCGCCACGGACTCGTCCTCGTCCTTGGTGGCTGCCTGTCCTTTACCCCTTATTCCAACGTGTCACCACTGCAGACGGCGTGATCCCCTGGCCGGCTTCCTGCCGGGCCCACCCCCAGCGCCACCTGCTCCCGTGGGGACCACGGCCACAGCCTCCGACCTCGCCTGCCCGCACGTCTGTTTTCGCAGCGTGAGTCCGCTCAGAGCACCCTCCATGCTCGCAGATGAGGACCGGGGCCCCTGTCACTGCTTAGGGAGGCTTTGCAAGGTCTGGTCTGTCAACCCTTCCGCAGCTGGGCCCCACTGGCCTCCCCTGGCCTCCTTCTGCTCCACAGACATGGTGTCCCCTCCGCTTCACAGTGGCTTTCGCCTCGTTCCCTGACCTCTCTCTCTGGTCTCAGGACACACGTCCCTCGCCCCCAGGACAAGGATGCAGCCCCCGGTACCGCTTTTTGGATTTACTTTTGGGGTGACCCTCCACGGTCTGAGCTTCTGAGCACATGGACCATGATGTCTTTTTGGAATAAAGAGTCATTATCACAAAATGATGGAGGTTCAAAACAATTTCACGTAATTATCTCAGTTCACCCCATAACAGCCTCATTGGACAGACAGGCAAATGGAAGCAGAGCTGGGGTCACCTCAGCAAAGGCTCGGCGCTGAGACTTCTTTTTGACCCCTGGGTTATTTAGAAGTGTGCTATCTAATTTCTAAATGTTTAAAGAGTTTCCCATCATGTTTCTGTTACTGATTTTTGTCTAATTTCATCCAGGTCAGACGATCCGTTTTGTATGGTTCCAATTACTGCGAATTTGTTTTATGACCCAGAATACGGCCCGTCTTGGTGAATGTTCCATGTGCAATTGGGGAGACATGTGTTCTGCCGTGGTGGCCGGGTGGCCACGTTACAAGCGGCAGGGGGTCCTGCTGGCGGGTGGGGTCATCGGCCCTCCCGTGTCCTTGCTGATCTGTCTGCCGCTTCTGTTGATCTCTGAGGGGCAGGGACGGAATTTTCCGTGTACAGTTTGGATTTGTCTTTATCTCCTTTCAGCTCTCAGTTTATGCTTGATGTATTTTGAAGGTCTATTGTTAGATGCAAACACATTTGGAATCATTATCCCTTCTCGGTGAACTGACTCTTTTCTCAGTATATGATACCCCTGGTACCTTTCTCTGCTCTCAAGTCTCTGTGTCAGGTGTCGATACGGCCGCTCCAGCTCACTTTTGATTTGTGGTTCTATGTTTCACCCAAACTGTTTACTTTCAGTCTACATGTATCATTCCATTTTAAGCAACTTCCTCACTAACGGCTTAGAGTCAGGTGATATTTTTGAAATCCACATTTCCATACATACTCTGACAGTCTGGTCTTTTCATTGGTGTGTTTAGACTAGACGTTGGCAGATTTTTTTTTTTTTTAAATAATGCCTATTTTGGACTTCGTGGCCTATATAGCCTATTGCACTACTCGACTCTGCTAATCCAGTGAGAAAGAGGCAGCACACACAGGAGTGAGTCTGTCTGTGTTTCAATAAAACCTTACTTCAAAAACAGATGTGACCCATAAGCCATGATTTGCTAAAACTATTACATCATGTTTAATGTAATTATTGATATGTTTGAACTTAGACTTCATATTTTTTCATTTTCTCTTTATTCCCTGTTTTTGTTCCTTCCTTCCTTTCTTCTTCTGGGTTATTTGAACATTTTTCAGTATTCCCTTTTAATCAGTTTACTGCATTTGGACTGCATTTTTTTTTTTGCATACACACACATATTTTAGTTGTTGGGAATTACAATGTACACATTTTACTTTTCACAGGCTAATTAAAATCAATATTTTACCACCCCAAGCGGAATGCAGAAAACATACTGCCATATGGACCCTTTCGCATCGTATCCTCTGTGCTCTGCACACCCCATCTTGCAAATATATGATGTTGGCTTCCAACTTGCAAATATATTTTAAAGACCTTAAGAAGAAAAGAATAGTCTATTCCGTTGCCCTTCATTGCTGGCACTCCAGACTTTCTCCTGGTTTCTTTCTCCATCTGGGGAACTGCCTTCAACAGTTCTTTCAGGTCAGGTCTGCACAGCTTAATTTTATATTCTTTTAGTTCTCCTTTTATCTAAAAATGTCATTATTTCACTTTCATTTCCAAAGACTATTTCGGTGGCCATAGAATTCTGGGTTGATGGTTCTTTTTTTCCCCGCACTTTGAAAATGTTCCACTAGATTCTGACCTTCGTGGTCTACGATAAAAATTAAAAAAATCATGATCATTTGAAGTCATTTTTCTTTGACTGCTGTCAACATTCCGTTTCTTTGTTTTCGGTTTTCAGCAGTTTGATTATGATACGTCTGGGCATAAATTTCTTTGGGCTTCTTAGATCTGTGGGTTTATACCCTTCACCAAGTTTGGGGAGTCTGGGGCCATTATTTCCTCAATACTTTTCCAGCACGCACTCTCCTTTTTTCTTTTTATATCATTTTTCAGGCTTCTGAGCTGATTCTGTTGTTGTTCTGCTTCCTTTTAAATCTATTTCTGAAAAACTGTTCAGATTGGACAATTTCTAACTTCTATCGACTGAGCCTCAATTATACTGACTCTGTAGATCTCCATCCAGTGAGTTTTTTATTTTTAGTTATTATATTTTTCAGTTCTAAAATGTCCACTTGATTCTTCTTTGTATCTTCTGCTGCTTTGACAAGACTTTCCATCTCTCCATCCATTTTAAGAGTCCTTGGCCCTCTTCCTGGGATCATTTTAAAGATGGCTGCATTTAATGTCTGTCAAAAAAATCCAACATCTGTGTCATCCTGACTTTATTGTGTTGGCTGGCTTTCCCCACATGAGTTGAGATTGTCCTGGTTCTTTGTATGCCGAGTTATTTTAGGTTGGTCCTGGGCGTTTTGAATATTATGTTATGCAAATCTGGGTCTTTAAATCCTATGGAGAACTGATAGCAGTCAATTGATCACGTACAGTGCAGGCTACCAGTTCCATCCAGCCCTTTGAGGGCTGCACCTCTGGAGTTCAGTTACGTTTTAAAAGCCACTGAAGTGCTATTAGGGTGGGTCCCAATGTGTGAACCAAACAATGTGCTTTCATTCTCTCCAGGGGCTGAATTACAGGTAGAGATCATTTGACTCTTAGGCCTGTGCGATGCATAATTGCTTTTGTGAATTATCTCATAGGCAAACCGCTTGCAGTGTCTGACACAAATCTTATCCTTGCTGCCTTAGTAATTTGATTGTCGGGAATGAAATGAAAAATGAAAGCAGTTATGCGTTTAATCTCAAACCTGGTTTCAATCAAGTCTCTGCACTAAGCAGGTGTGTAGCTCACACGTCAGTGAGCTGGGGAGGGGAGCATCGCTTGCTTTTTGTAAAATTCCTGAAAATGAAGGAAATATTTGTCCTGAGCGCTTCTCTTTGGCACAGATTCTCACTTCCAGACGATGCCCTGTAGATGTCACCGTTGCCACTCCTCACGGGGTAGAGTGCCCACTTCCCAGTGGGCTGAAGAAGGCCAGACTTTGCTCAACGACTGAGTTTTCCAGGAGCCAGGAGGACCTGGTTGTCACTGCTGTTTACACGGTAGCCACACTCCAGGCTGTTTGCTCCCCTTTCCTTTCTTCTCCACCCCTCCCCCTCTGGCCTCTCCAGGCGCATGTCCTGAGTCCTGCGTCTTCTTCCCCTCTCTCCTGTCAGTCTTATCCTTTTTCATGTCATGTCTACCTGAAGGGCACCCAAGTTCACTCTTCTAGAGCTTCCTTTTCTTCTCCTGACATTGAACCCCGCATTTCACTCTCTTATGGATGCCCTGGCATCGTAGAGCAGGGCGAATCTGGGGATCGACACCAGGTGTGGAGGGGTGCTGCAGGGGACACAGCCAGCAAGAGCAGGAGGGCAGGAAGCCACACACTGAGCAAATCCAAGAGGAGCAGAAATTCGGAGCCACAGGTAAAAAGAGAAGCACCTCCCACATGAAATTCCTGGGAGGGCAGGAGACCCGTATTTGCCGCAGGAATGTGGAATGGAGCTCTAGGCAATTCTTCCGGATTTCAAAAGAACAGGTGATGTTTGAGTTGAAAGTATATTTTGGAGGAAAAAGGTTCATCCTTACAGGTCTCCTGGACCTTACCGAGAAGGTACTTAACAAGAGAACCCACGAGCCATTTCAATATTTCCGAACTAGAATCACACATTAGTCTTCAGTTCTTAACACTGATCATTGCACAGTTTTGCGCTTTTGCTCAGGAGTTCTTGGGGCCTCCACTTCCAGGAAGGCCGCCTGAGCATGCACAGTGCCGGCCACAGGACTAGAGAAAGAGCAGGGCTGCCTCCCGCATTTGTGTTAGACCTTGGCTGATTTTGATAACTGATCTTTTGGGCTACTTGTTTTTTTTTCTGTGCTTTCAATTCTTGTCTCTTACATTGTAAATTCACCCATAAAGAAGGAGCTGGCGAAACCCTAGGCCCCGCCCTCCACACCAACACAAACAGAATCCCAGGCCTGCATGCTTGGGAGCCTCTGTCTCCCCCTCTTCTCCTCCCCCTTTCTTCCCCTTCTCTCCCTCCCCCCTCCTTACCCTCCCCCAATCCCATTCCCTCCCCCATCTAGCTGTGAGATCTCCAGCAAGCTGCTGACCCTCTTGGAGTCTTGTCATCGTCACTTAAGGACTGATATCCTTGCCTTTGCTTCAACTCTGCTACGGCAGTCACCTCTGAGTCTTCGTCAGTTTCCTCTACCTCAAATAGGATTAATAACTCTTCACACGATTGCTGTAGAAATGTTGTGAATTAATGGGCAAAGGTACTTTGAATGGATATTCAATAAAAGATTCTTTTTGAGTGCGAGGAAATCCGACAGAGCCCTACCGTCAAATATTTTATTCTCAAGTGGGATGAGGGAGACATAGACGAGATATATAAAGTTAAAACACAGTGTCGATCGCTCTTATTTCTACATGTCCATCAGGGGTTTGGTCTAGGCTGTACTTTAAGAATAGAAATAATTTCCTAGTCCAGCTATTTAGCTGCTGCTGTGTATTTTTCCAGAATGGGCTGATGCCATTGAATAAATACAGAGTGGACGTTTGTCGCGGTGTCTGGGAAGCCACTAGAAAAAAGAATCAGAAGCCTAGGCAGGATTCTCCCATTTCTGCCCCACGCTTCACAGCTCCTGGCAGAGTGGCGGCAAATGTTGTCAGCTGTGACACAGCCTGAGCCCAGCGTCCAGAAATTCTAAGATGTCACATGTAGGTGCCAACACCGGCCTCATGTCGTGCTGGTTCCAGGCAGCTCTGCCCCTGTGATGAGGTGTGGTCCTCGTCACAGGCCAACGGGTCCAATAAAATCCGGGTCCCAGACCTCCAGGCGGTGTCGTGATGAGCGCTGACTCTCAGGGACTCTCACTTCTGAGGGTCAAGTTGAAAGATTTTGGTCTCGCTGCCTGGTTCCCGAGATCGCTGCTCTTTAGCAGCCCCTGGTGGCCGATCCGGGAAACAGTCCACACGAGGCCCTGTCCTCGGCCGGGTGCCCCGCCTGGAGCCCCGAGTCTTATGTAAGTTACATCTCAGGGTGTGTTTATTTCCATTTTATTTTGAGTAAGATTTATCATATTTATTAAACATTTTTCTATTACCCTGTTTTTTTATCACTGACTTTATGAATGTGATAGTGGATGATTTTTAATTGTTTTTTAAATTTATTATTAAATAGTTGAGGCATAAAAGGCATGAAGATTAACATCAGGCATTTACGTACTGTCTAAGCTTAATAAAAATTAATAATGCATCAACTCCCTTCTCCCCAGAGTGTGTATATAAACACACTTTAAATGTATATACATATATGTGTGTGTATGTATATTTGCTTTTACTATTTGACCTTTCATCACAATTTTCTTTTGTAAATATAGAAGAGTAGAAAGAATAACACCCAAATGCCCACCATCTATACTTAATATGTATGGACATTTGCCGTATTCACGTCACGTTTGTGTTGTTAGTTGGGGTATGTATTTTTAAATATAATTTCTATATTCCAACTTCAACTTTTCAGCGTCCACTCATGGAAACATTTTGCCAGCTCCGCCCTGACCCCGTGGAGGGTTCTACGGAGGATCCAAAATAGTAGAGGCAGGCGTCCTTGGTGACACCGCCCTCCCGTCTGCTGAGTGTCTCCTACATCCCAGGAACTTCACACAGGTCCTTGTGACACCCCACCCCCCACCAACGACCCTGC
Organism: Macroglossus sobrinus; assembly: GCA_004027375.1. NCBI lineage: Eukaryota > Metazoa > Chordata > Mammalia > Chiroptera > Pteropodidae > Macroglossus > Macroglossus sobrinus. The sequence goes on from PVKZ01003444.1 coordinate 59,439, forward strand.
CTGGCGCAAACATTGTTCCCATTTCACAGCTGAGGGAACCGAGGCTCGGGGACATTGCGTAGCCTTCTAAAGAGCACCATGAGGAAGCGATGGGGCCACAATACAGACGCAGGTCACTCCACACCCAGCTCCGGAGCTACCGCCCCTCCCTCCGCAGCCCTCAGCACGCCTTTCCTGAGGTTCAGGGGAAGAAACGTCGCTGGACAAAGTAAAAGGCGAAGCCCTAACCACGAGTGGAACACTCACGCAGGATGCGAACAGAAGGTGACTCGGGTGACATCTAACCCAGTGCCGTGAGTGAGTGGCGTGTGCCAGGGCGGAAGCAGAATGGTTGTGCATGGGTGGGGGTGGCATGGGAACGGGCCTGGGATGAGCCGGGATGGGCCGGGGTGGGCAGTGAGGGAGGAAGAGCATGTGTGGGAGGGGGTGTCAGCCTGAGTCCCCAAAGAGGTGCCCCCTCCCTCTCTTTAAGCTCTTAGTCAACGAGTTAATGCTTGACTGGACGCTGGGATGTGGGAACTCTTTCCAAAGGCACAGCAATCCCTTCGTCACGGGTCACGACATCCTGGCCATGCAGGTGGCCGTGCAGGTGGCCGGGCCTCACCATCCCTGCTCCATCGCTCCGGGCCCGGTTCGTTGACCAGAGCAGGATGTGTGTCAGGAAGGAGGAGAGAAGAGACGGAGGTAGGGTCCTCCTGGGAAATGAACACTCGCCTGCATTTGCTGTTGACTAAATTTAGATTTTAGGCTCATCAGCTTGAATGGCTGCCCTAGAGATGCAGCCATGTCCACCAGCCAAAGGACCCGGCCCTCGGAGACTGGCCCTTCGGAGACTGCCCCACCGAGCACACGCTCACGGCACTGACTGCGCCTGGTCCAGATGAAACCCAGGAAGCTCCTTCTTACCCCCAATCCTGAAAATTCCATTTTCACAAACAGTGTGGGCCGCGCCCACCCCCGCGCAAGCAGCGCCCGTGACCGGCTCCCTTCCCTTCCGTTCACCGAGACGGACCGAAGGCTCAGAGGCAGTGAGCGCCTGGCCCATGTCCTGGCGTTTCTGACGGTGCCTCAGAGGGCACCCCGGTAGGAAACGTCAGTGACACAGTACATCCTTCCAAAGCTGTCGTTCTCAAAGAATTGTGTGTCACAGAAGCAAGTGTCACCACACAACTCGGTGTCCGGGAGAGCCCTAAGTGTTCGCTTTCACTCAGGACTATACCTTGAGGAAATTCTTAGCTAACTCCCAAATACCACAATATTCCCAATATTAACAGATGGAAACCCCTCAGCTAGGCCAAGCAGCTCTTTGAAGTAAAAACAAAAACGAGCAGAAAAACACCCTGGCTTGGGTGTCAAAAAATGAAAAACATCCTGGTATGTAGAAAATAAACCTCAAAATTGCAAGGTCCTCTCTCTTTTATGGAAAATTCCCAGGACCGGGGCCTAGTAAGACCCAACCCTACTGGTGACACATAAATGTCATAATAAGGTATAAGAAGACCAGGACTAAGACTTGACTGAGGCTGAGACTAGCTGTCCCCATTCAGTTAATCTCTCTTACACTTTGTCATAAATCTTTAAAAATTAAATGGCAGTCCTCTAGAATCTATTCATGTGCTGCATGGAGACATTTCAGTCAGTCTGCGGCCATGCCACCCTGAACAAGCCTGATCCCTTTTGATCTCAAAGCTAAGCAGGGTGAGGCCTGGTTAGTACTTGGATGGGAGACCACTTAGGAAGACCAGGTGCGGTAGGCGTAAAAAATAAATTAATAAAATAAAGGATTGTAAGCTGATAAGGTCCTTGCAATCTGTGAGGTCAAGCAAGGGTTGCCTCGCCTAAAAAAAAAAGACCTTTCAGTGAAAAACAGACAGCATATAGGACGGTGGTTCCATCAGATTATAATGGAGCTGAAAATACCTGTCACCTAGTGACCTCAGACCTGCTGTAAGGCAGTGGCCCAAAGCTTCTCTGTTCTGTGTCATCTCAGTCTGTCCCGAGTATCCCTGTCAGCTGCAGGTGCCTGGGGGCAGCCATCTGGGCCCCGGCGAGCTGCTCAAGGTCACCTCCCCTCTCTGAACCAGTGTGACAACTGGGCCGACACTTGTGGTTCCGTTGCAACTGCAGGAGGCCCTTTGGCCTTAACCAGCAGGAAACTATGAAGAAAAAGAGTTTGTTACCTGTAGGTCTTAGGGTATAAAAGGCAAGCAGAGAGGTGCGCAGTGAGGTCGCCGGGGAAGGTGGAGATCTCACAGCCAGATGGGGGAGGGCATGGGGCTGACTCCTTGCTGGCACTGTGTCCTCTGTCCACTACGCCATGCTTTACGAACGGGCATGCTACACTGTGGCAAAGACGCATGGGCAGAGTCCAGCGGGGACTTTCGCCCGGAGGAGTAAAGAGACACCGCCTGCTCGGGCTGGCCACATAGCCGTGATCGTCAGGGACGGCACGCCTGGCTCTGATGCCACATGCATCATTGTCATCGGCATCCCATAAGGGTGACTCTGAGCATCTCGGCATCACTGGCCAGTCGCCAGAGGTCTCCAGGTGGCTCTGCCTCTCCCAGGTGTCCCTCCATGTTGCACCTCCCGGTCCGCCTGGGTGTGACTGGCAGATTCTCCCATCGCCCATCTTAAACCACGTGGAACGTGTGACAGCCCGTGCGGACGCCCCTAAGGTTCCATTACGGGCTTCTTTTCTCTTTCACGTGCCCACTTCTTCTTCTGGGGTTTATCTGGAGAGAGTTTAGAAGGACACCGTGTGGGAGGTGCGATGCCACGCTCGTCTGGGAGGCCTGTCTGGAGTCGCTGGTTGCGATTCACTGACAAGAAAATGAAATTCATGCCCCCAGCCCGTCTCGCTGAAATGTCGTGGTGAGTACAGCTCTGGTGGCGGGGAGGTCCCAGGCACACCACCTGCCATCCCTTTTGGCCTCTGGTTTAAGAGCCAAGTATATGCTGTGGAGAAATAAAACTCAGGGCCCACGGGCCAACCGGGAATTGTCCTGGGGTGGAGAAACGTGGAACTACAGAGAACCAACCCCTAATTTCAGCACGGGAACGTTCTTCTCTGCCGTGATGCCACAAATAGCATCTAAAATTCCAGCTTGGACACACAGCAGGTTAGAGCAATGTTTATGCTAATGAAACCACTATCAGGGACCGGTTATATCTGGGGGTACAGCGTGGAAGGGGTCACCCAAAGCAGGCAGAGCAGCGAGGTAAATATTACCAACAATCTTCAACGAACCTCCTCTATTCGTGATGAACTTGACCATCAGTGGAAAATGTACATGCAGCCGAAGAACAATAAAAAAGATGGCTTTCTTTCTCTAAGAGAAACGGTCAGCATTCACCATGGCAGGACAGGCCTCTCTGGCACCTCAAAAACGTGCTCGTCATTGTAACTCTTACAGGGCGCGGGGGCACGGCCCCTGGAGTTGTTCAAGGTCAACCCCGACGGAACCAGACAGGAAAGGAAGACGAGGAGCTCGAACTGGGCCTTTACCGCCACTGCTGGCAGTTCGGTTAGGGGCGAGGCTGAAATGACGGACAAGCTGACATCTGTCTATGCTGTCGTTTGTCACAGCAACGAATTGGCCACTGCCCCTTTGTGCTGGAGGCTCCAAGCAGAAAGCAGCAGGACAGATCTGCTCAGGCGCCTCCACTGGGGGTGAGGGGAGGTGGGCGGGCAGCTGCCATCTGGGGCCCCAGACGCCCCTACTCTTCAATAGAACCTGTGGTATGATGCGACCCACCCCATCTTTATGATTTCCTTCTTTACATCAGTCAGAAATTTCGTGGGCTCATTTTTTACTTAGAGAGTGTTTATAGCACATTTTTATTTCTTTCCATTTACAGATAGCAGAAAATTCATATGTGAAACGCAAAATATCCTGTGGGTTTTCAATACGCTAATTCATATTGTTTAAACCTTGAAGGTGAGTGTTCATTTTCCTCCCAAACACGCTTGGTTGCCTCGAGATGAACCTCCAAAGCCCTCGACCACGCGCCCCAGGCTCCCGCCAGCCTCCAGTCGGTGTCGAGAGGTGTGGAGCTTGACTCCACGTGGCTAACGACTCTGTTCACAGGGCCCAGGGGTCCTGGACACTGATTGCCGAGGAGGAACTGGCCCTGTCTGCACATCCAGCCACACGCTGCTCTGGGGACACCGAGCAGGGCTCTGAGGGCGCCCCAGGCCGGCACCTGCCACCAGCAGCAGCCACGGCCCTGTCTCCCCGGCATCGAAATGGGCCGAGATTTCAGAATCTGGCCGCCTCGTCCCTGTGTGCAAACAAGCACGTGCTCATCTTCTCTAGAGATCTCGCCTTTGAAACGGTCACTTATGTCCGTTCCTCTTTCACACCCGAGTGTGAACTCGGCTCCCCTCACGGGACCCGGTGCTGCTGGGGATTCTAACCGTCTGGACATCCAGCCCCAAACCCAGGCCGACACGCACAGAAACACACTCCCATCACCCCCCACCAGCATCGCCGTCCGCCGGGCGTGGCCTCACCTTGCCGAAGAAGTGCTGAGTGGCCACCGCCAGGGCCTGGAAGCCGCGGACGGCCCTCGCCAGCTCCCGGCGGGCGAGGCCCAGCTGCCGGGCCTGCCGCTCGGCCCTCTCCTTCAGCCGCTGGACCAGCTGCCGCTCGGCCTCGCGGGCCTGTGCATCGGGCTTGGGGGAGAACCCATTCCGAGGAGCCCCGCTTCTCTGCTTGGGGTAACCTGTAAAAAAAAAAACAACAAATAGTCACTTGAAAACGCATGGCCCAAAGGTGACAACAGCTCCTTAGCACGAGGATTTCAGCAAGAGCAAGTGGCCAGAAAGGACTTGTCCGCGGTTTGTCATTTGAGGAAAAATAAGAAGGAAAAGTCCAGACGGGGACTTAGGATATTTGTGCAGTCGTGTGGTTCGAAGTGCAGGGTTCCGTGCTGAGGACACAGACGACAGGCCAGATCGCCAGAGTCCCGTCAGTGTCGTCCGTGTCCCCCGCAGCCCCGCGTGGACAGAGATGGGGGCAGGTGTGCTTTTCTTGAGGGGATTCCTCCTTCAAAGATGCCTCATGGGAAATAAACCTACCAGTCCGGGTGGAAGTCAGAGCCGCAGCCCAGCAGCCTCCGGGCTGAGCGTTGGGGAGCACTGCCCCCCACTTCCGCGACTGTCCCAGCGGCCCCGCCTGGGAGGCCACATTCGCGCCACGCCTCTGACCCCGGAATTCCTGCCTCTGCATTCCTCCAGCATTGCCGTCTTCCAAACAGCCCCCCACGCGGCCATGCACACTGCCTCCACGCGCCAAGGTCCTAGCGACGCAGCCACGAGACCTGTCAGCCAGCCGGGCGACCCGTCACCCTGTCCCGGGAAGCCCCGCCTCTTCTCGTCTCCCACCTCACAGTGGCCAGGACGACCTTTGTGACGGTGCCGTGGCCCGTGACGTGCGCGAAGGAGGGTTCATTCCTTGCCAGGGCCCGCGGTCACACCGGATGCTGGGTGTGTGTGTGTGTGTGTGTGTGTGTGTGTGTGTGTGTGTGTGTGTGGTGGGGCGGGGGAGGGGCACAGAGAAGCAGCCAGAAGCCCCGTCTGGGGTCGGGGAGGCTTTACGGAGAGCTGGCCCCTGGGCCACAGCTTGAAGGAGCACAGGCCATGCCCAGGGAAGAGAGATGAGCACGGGGACAGATACCACCTCGGGGGTCACGGCCCATGGGTGCGTGACCAGGGACGTCCTGGGGACTGCTGTCCTCTGTGGGCAGACCAGGCGGACCTGACACCCAGGGAAGCACAGCGGTGCACGACGAGTTTACACTCCAGAGACACCTCCTCACTCTGGCCCACGCAGCTCACGGCCTAGGGGACAAGACATGGAAACCAACCGCACAGCCACGAACGAACCTCCGTATCTCGAACGTTCATTTGTGCCCCGCCCCCTCCAGAATATCGGGGAGTGACGGGTCAAGCAAACTGCAAACCGGTAGCCTCTTCAGTACCCGACATGCCAAGACACAGCAATGGGCTCGTGAACGCGCAGGTGGCCTCGTCTGTTAGCGGGAAAGGGGTTAGCCGAGCTACACGGTTCCGACGGTTAATTTAACGGCAACCATGCTGATTTTTACTGAACCTTCTTCCTCTTAAGAGGTCATCAGAGATGGCGAAGTGGCCTCACATAGGACACACCTTAAACTGTCATGGCTTAATATACAGAGTAGATGTGAAATTACTGCTTCTGTACGACGGTAGGATATATAAAATTCCAGAAAATTCACTCGTACATTGTAGGTAAATTAATCTTGATACACAGTCAAGCCCAACATCCTCACTAGTGCAAACGAAAGAAAAATAAATACCAACAAAGCGTGAAAGATTTTATGGCCCACATTCAACTCTAAGACACGGCCTTTTGTTTTTTTCATGATTGCTGTTTGCCATTTCATCGCTGTGGCTGGGGATTGGATAAAACCCTCCAGGGTTTTAATTACTGCACTGAGGGCCCGGGCGCCTGACACAGCTATAAACAGAAGATGCACCCGTGTCCTCCCACGGCCCACAGACAGCTGTTCACATGTCCGCGCTGCGACGTGCGTTTCGGCGATGGGGTCCAAGATACCTGAGAACTTTTATTAAGCACCTGCTCTACTCTCAGGGCTCTGACTCTATAAGCCCACTGCCGGTCCCCGACAGCGTCCCCGACAGACTTCACAGGTTCGAGGACACATGCGAAATCTAGAACACCCTCCTGTCACGCCACTGTGGCCTCCATCACCATCTCTTTCTGGCCACCCCACCGGCTCCATCGCTCTGATTAGGGACAGACAGAATCTGTACTGCTTCCAGTGATAACTGACAACTGGGAGGAAAAAGCCAGCACTCCCCGAGACCCTCACCAGGGTGGGGGCAGGCGGTTCGCGTGCCAAGGCCGAGCGCCGGGGACCAGCACAGCCCTGGAAAATGGAAAGAGAGTATTAAAAATTCATCGGCAGCCGTCCAGCCCCTGTCCAGAGGATTCTAATGGAAGTGAAAGGCTGGGTGGCCCTTGGAGCTGCGAGCTTCACTGGCACGCGAACACGCAGACGCAGCCGCGGAGGCTGCGTGTCTGCACCGGAGAAGGCCCGCGACCCTCACTCTTGCAGGCGGGGAGGGACGGAGTCCGAGGGCACGGCTCTGATGGCCCCCGGCTCACGAAAAAGTGCTTCTTCGTGGAGTTGGCGGACCCCCGAATGAAGCAGACGTGCCTCGCGCACTGCCGGGTCTCTGTGGCCCCGGGTGGGGGCTTTCGTTTCCTTAACCTGGTCTCAGCTTATTCCAGATGTTTCTGCCTGGCAGCACGCTACCTTCCCGACGTAGCGCTGGTGCTTGTCTGCCTGGGGTCGGCCCGTGGTGGGAGAGCCTGGGGGGGCCCTCCCAGCCAGTCCCGAGCCTGGGTGCTGGTGGGACCCCCCCCCAAATAGGGCAGCGCCCTGCCCAACAGAGAGAGATCAGCTGCACTCGAGAAAGAAGAGGTTTATATGTCCTGTTTCCAGGAAGAGCAGGATTCTTTTCTCTTTCAATGTATAAAAGACAAGAAAAAAATAATAGGAAGTTACACTCTGAGTTTCCACAGCCAGCTATGAAAAATTCGCTGATATATCAGAGTCCACCCTCCAGACTAAATAAACATTGAAAGAAAACTCTTTTTGTCTTAGGAAATTTCTTATTATTTATGAGAAGTACAGGTGCTATTTACCAGGGTAAATCTGACCCTCTCCTTTCTCCAAGGGTGAAAAATAAAGGTTGAATAACGTGAGAGCGATAGCTAGATTTTTATATGACAAAGACGTAGCTGCTTCTGGCCAAGATGAAGTAAGAACCCATCTTACTCTCTCATCTAAAATTACCCCCCGAAACCTGGGCAAACATATGAGATAATGGTTTTCAAGACACCACCCTCAGGCGACGGAGCACAGTGACCGCCGGCAAGAGAATGAGGTGACCCCCGCGGCTGCCTCGACCTGCTTCCTGGAGTGACTTCCAGGCGGTGGCCCAGCAAGTCACCCAGGTGGAGCACAGTGTCTCCCCCAGCTGAGAAGACGGGCCTGCGGGCTCCGAGTGCCAGGTGGTCAAAGGGGTGTGGGGTTGATGTTGATGAGGACAGTGACCCACACCCGGGCCGGGGGCCCGCATCTTCACTCACGTTCGGGTGAGCGCAGGTGTGTGCAGAAAGAATCCCACACAGGCTCGGCGGGACGAGCCCCGGGGCTCCCGGAAGGCCAGACCCGGCCCTTGGTCCCATCGGCCGGGGCGGGGTTGTCGCAGGCCGTGGGCTTCGGGCCAGTGCTCAGAGGGTCTGCCCCGGGAGCCGGTGAGACGGGCCCCAGACTCGTGGTGATCGGAACCTGCAGACGGAGCTGAGCAGTGAGATCCAATATGATCGCACGCTTCCCAAGCAACATAGCTTTACTCAAGAACGAAGCTGAAGAACATTTATTGGGATAAAAAATGTCCACGCACACTGTCTGGCATATAAAATGTGACTAAGCAGAGATGCACCACAGTGATGAGAAGATGCGACCAGCTGAAGCCCACGACACGCCTCAGGAATGACATGGGTGATTCAGAGTTGTTATAACCACATTTCGCATCTTTAAGAAGTTAGAGGAACAACAGAATACATCGAAGGTTTTAAAAAGACCTGAATTAAATGCTAGAGATTGAAAACTCACACGTCTGAGATGAAAAATACACTGGGTGGGGTTAACTAGATTAGACACCACATAGAAAAAGACTGATGTCACCTGAAACTGGTGTCATATTGAATGTCAATTGCAATTGAAAAAAAATGAGTGGCATAAATGTCCACAGCAGCTTGGACATCCTTTCCGTTTCACAGAAGGGGAAACTGAGGCTCAGCAAAGTTATGTAGTGTGCCCAAGGTCACATACCGCGTGAGTCACTGGGCCAGGGAGTGGGCCCAGGTCAGTCTATTCCTTCGGGCCAGGTGACCTGGTGGCATCGAGGATGTGCGGGGAAGGGTTTCTGGTAAAGGTAGTCGCCAGACGGGGACTGGCAGAGGGTGGCGTCCACAAGGAGGGCCAGTTTCAGGAAGAAGGAAGTGACCCATCACATCAAATGGCAGAGGTAAGATGAGGAACAAGACGTGTGCACCCAGTCTGAGCAGCCCAGGGGTCACCTGTGGCCTTTGCAGGAGCAGGGTCAGTGGAGGGGTGGGGGTGGCAGTGAGTGGAGGGCTCACCTGTAAGCACAGGGACAGAACTGGGAGCATGGACCCCGCCATGTATGTTCACACCACCATGTTCACACCACCGTGTGAGCGCTGCATGTCTGTTTACACCACTATGTTCACACCACCATGTTCACACCACCATGTCACACCACCATGTTCACACCACCGTGTGAGTGCTGCATGTCTGTTTACACCACCATGTTCACACCACCATGTTCACACCACCATGTGGGCGCCGCGTGGCGCTACGATGTCACAGAGCGGCACGGTCATCAGGTGACAGGAACATTTCCGCTCTATTATAATCATAAGTCTGAGGCCACTGTCACACATGCGATCCGTTGTCGTCCAGAACCTCGTGATGTGGCGCCTGACTGTATGATGGAGGTTATCCCTGGGGATCCGGACCTAATCAGGCAAGCCTGTGAACAGCAGCGTTTTCTTCAGTGAGTTGCTGAGATTGGAGGCTTGAGAAGATTCAGCACACTACAACTGCTTTGAAGATGGAGGGGGCCCGATGGCAAGAAATGTGGGTGCCCTAAGAGCTGAGTGACAGCCAACAAGAAGACAGAGACCTCAGTCCCACAACTGCAATGAACTAGTTTCACTAACCACCGAACACGCTTGAAAACGGAGATTTTCTCTCCACAACATTCAGAAACTCATCCCAGCTGACACCACGATTTCAGCCTTGAGATACTCTGATCTGAGGATCCGATTAAGCCAAACCTGGACGTATGGTTTGGCTTCTAGAACCTACAGAACTAATAAATGGATGTTAACAAGAAAACAGAAAAGGAAGAGATTTGTGAACACAGAGCAAGAGAAAATCCCCGAAATGGAACGCACGGAGAGAAAAGACTCGGAGGAATGAACAGAGTGTCAGTGACAGGAGCTGAGGGGCAGCTTCGAGCGGACTAATACACGTATAACTGGAGTCTCTGAAGAGGAGTGGTTAGGATGAAACATTTTTGAAGAAATACTGGGCAAAAAATTTTCAAATTTGTTGAAAATGATATACTCACAGATCCAAGAATCTTAACCAACCTCAGGTACAGCAAACATGAAGGAAACAACAGCAAGCTATGATGTAATCACGCTGCTCAAAATCAGTGACAGACGACAGAGTGTCTCCAAAACGGCCAGGGAAGAAAAAGACAGATTATGTACCGAGAAGCGAAGGTAAGAATAATGGCCGATTTTTCACTGGAAACTATTCAAACCGGAAGACAGTGAAACGGCATCTCTAACTGTGGTTCTCAGTAAATTTAAAAGATCTCAAGGTGTTCATGTTCAAAGTATGTTCTCCAACCACCGTGGAATTAGAAATAAAAGCAGACAGATCTCTGGAAAGTCTCAAATGTTTGCAAACTAAACAACGCACTGCTAAATAAGCATGGTTAAAATAAGTGCACACCTGGATTCTGAACAAAGTAAACAGATCTATCAAAAACCAAAGTAAACAAAATGGGAAGTTGTCATCACTGGGAAGCCCCTCTGTGCGGGATGTTAAAAAAAATCCTGCGGGCGGAAGTCGCATGTGATCAGATGGGAATCTGAATCTGAGTGGAGAGCAAACGAAATGGGAACTAAATGACGACACCTGAAGGTTGTCTTTCTTTTAACATTGAAGTGTAACTGACATAAAGTAATCACATCAGTTTCACGTGTGCAACATAACGATCCCACATTTGTACATGTTGCAAAATGATCGCCCCAATAAGTCTAGTCACCACGTGCCGCCCCTCGGCTGATACAATATCGGTCGCCGTATTCCCCACGCCGTATACTAAGTGCATCCCCGTGATTTATTTCTTTGATAACTTAAAGTCTGTGCCCCTCACCCCTTCACCCATTTCTCCCACCATCCCCTCCCCTCCGGCAACTACGTCTGTCTCTGTATCTATGAGTCTGGGTTTTGCTTAGTTTTGTTCGTTTCTTTGTTTTGTTTGCTAGATGCGATATATAAGTGAAATCCTGCAGCATTTGTCTTTTTCTGTAAAACACTTTTTTTCTTGTTTCAATCTCTTTAAAAGAAGAGTGGGCGTTGATAATCAATAGTAACACTGTAGTGTGGGTTGAAAATATATATCCAAGGAAAATGTTTGATAACAGCACGAATGCCCGAAGGAGGGGGAGAAGTGCATACTGTTTTCAGGTTCCTGTACTACATACAAAGTAAAATCATATCACTGGAAGCTCGGATGTGAACAGTTAAAGATGCAGCCTGCGAATCTGAAAGCAGGCGCTGAAGTCACACGGCAATGAGGTGTCAATAGCTAATACATCCACGAAGGAGACCAAGGGAATCATAAATGGTTATTCGCTTAAGGCGGTAAAATGGGGGGAGAAATGACATGTGAGTGAATAAAGATAATGGCCACATGGTCGATTGAACGCCGATCGAATCAGAACATTAAATGTACATCGAAGGCAGAGATGTCAGAGGGAATGAACGTGCAGGAGCCGATCCCACGCTGCCTGTAAAAAACCTCCTTGAATATAAAGAGATGAACAGGTGGAGGATAAGTGTGGAAAGAGGTATAGCGTGCTGAAACGATCAGAAAGCCGGAATGATGCTGTTAATAGCGAATAAAGTAGATTTCAGGGAAAAGAGTATTACAGGGATAAAGAGCATGATTTTGAAATGATGAAGTGGGCAATTCATCAAAATGATAAACAATCGTAAACACTGATGTACCGAATAGCAGAGCTGCAGAATACAGGAAGCACATAATGACAGAACTGAAGGAATAAACAGACAAGCCCACAATTATGTTCTGGGATTTTAACAGCTTCTCTCAGTCTCCGACAGAACACGTGGACAGGAAATCAGCAAGGATACAGAACTTGAAGAATGCTGTCAGCCAGCGTGAACTTTGACATTTGAAGGGTCCTCCACGGGAATGGAAGAACATTCTTTTTAAGTCCATCTGAAACGTATACCAAGACGGACCTCACTGTGGTTTTCAGTAAATGTAAAAGGTCTCCAGTTAGTTGTTCAAAGTATGTTCTCCAACCACCGTGGGATTAGAAATAAAAGCAGACATATCTCTGGAAAGTCCTAAATGTTTGCAACGCACTTTTAAATAAGAAATCGAGAAAGATATTTGAAAATATTTTAAACTCAATAAAGATGAAAACCCGCTATATCTAAACTTGTGGATTACAGGTAAAGCAGCATATACAGGGAATTTACTGTACTAAAGGAACATTTACTATAATAAATACATACACTGGAAAAGAAGACTTCAAACTAATGACATCAGCTAATCAAACTCAGTATAAGCAGAAGAAATAATAATAAGTGTACAAATCAATTGCATATCCTTCTGCAAAGAAAAAATTCAAGCTCTATCTCACACGATATGCAAAAGCAACCCAAATGAATCACAGATCTGAATGTAAAACCTATAACATTAAATCTTTCAGAAGAAAATGTTGCAGAAAATGTTTGTGACTTTAGGTTCTGCAAAGAGTTTTTAGATAACACCAAAAATATGATCCATAAAAGAAAAAATCATGAATGGGACGTCACACAAATTAAGAACATCTACTCTCCAAAAGACATTGTTCGGAGAATGAAAAACAAGCATAGGTTGTGGGCAAAAAATTTTCAAGTCATGTAGCTGAAAAAGCATTCTATCCAGAACATATTTAAAAAACTCTTAAAATTTAATAATAAGGCAAAAAAAATTAAAATGGTAAAAACTTGAAGAGTTATTTTACCAAAGAGTATACACAGATGTCAGAGGAACACAAAAAGATGCTTGGCATCATATCATCATCAGTTATCGGGGAAATGCAAATAAAGCCACAATGAGATAGCACTGTGTCGCTGGGTGCTGATGACCATGTCTGTAATTAAAGAGAGTGACCACATCAAGTGCTGGCAATGACACTGGGGAACTGGATGTCTCATGCACTGTTGCTGGAAAGATAAAATGGTGCCGCCACTTCAGAAAGTTCTCGAACGTGCTTAAAAAGTGGAACACGTTGCTGCCACATGACTCGGGCATTTCACTCCTGGATATTTGCCAAGAGAGACGAAGGCAGGTGCCACACCGAGACACACACAAAGTGCACAGCAGCGTCATTCATATCAGCCAAATGCTCTGGGGAAAAAAACCCCAAATACATCACCAAAAGGTAATTCATAAAGGTAAATGGTCAAAATAATCATGCTGAGTAGAAGCAAGATAAAAGTAGCACGCATATTACATGATTCCTTTTTTACAAAACTAGGAGATGCAAACCAATCTATAGTGACGGGTGGGGGTGGGGGTGGGGATGGGGGTGCAGGGGATCAGACAGGTGGGACCGCAAAAGGCACAGGACCCTTCACTATCTGGATGGCAACAATGATTTCACAGGTGTAAACCTTTGTCGAAACTTATCAAATCGTATACTTTAAATAGGTGTGGTTTAATATGTGCTAATTATCCCGCAATAAAGACATTTCAAAACTATGGCACCACAAACTCTCTTATGTTTGGTATTTCTTGGTCTAAATGTTTTTGTCCTTTTACTTTCAACCTTTCAGTGTTTTTATATCATAGGTGTTGTTCTTCCTTTTAGAAAACATTATCTCTGAGGTTAGATTTTCCTAGTCTGTTCCTCAATTATGAATTATTGCTGCATGCTGTTGGAATCGCAGACACTCCCATGCAAAGAAGCTACCACTTAAAGGGAGCGTGATGACATTTTCTTCGAGATACAATGACGCCGAGGCTGGTGCCTTTCACCAGGGCCAGACCACGTTGGCATGTGTGTGGCAGGCCCTGGAAACAGCACGCATGCCACACGGGCTGGCACCACTCCATTTAACGACATTCAAACACACAAAGTCTCCCTTTCAGCCATAATAACGCCCAAATAACGCAGATCTCAGAACTTAAATAAATACCTGGCGAGTGAGGCTTGCTGGCCACAACTGCTGATCTCTTCGGAGAGGACATGGTAGGCTTGTTCCCATCTTGATCTTTCTGTGCTTCTTTCTTTGTTCCTATACGTCGTTCAAAGAGAGAAAGAGAAAGCAAGCAAGCTCGTTACAGTGGAAAGGAGCATGCTGTGTTTGCAGACAGGGACAGTTGACAAAAAGCAAACCAAAACTAATATTGGGATGATGCGTTGTCACGGTCACTCCCCCCACCGCGTTTCGGGACCGGCACTCTGCAATGCTGGAGCCGGCCGCCTTTCGAGGGCTGAGTAACCACTCACGGGCTGGTGGCCGCCATCGTGGACAGCACAGCCCCAGACGGCCTGGTCCCCGCTGCCTCACAGACACACCGTGATGGTCACGCTACGTGACCACTCGGCCGGGCCGTGGGGTGCCCTGATACGTGGCAGACGGCACTCTGGGTGTTTGCCTGTACTCCGGGTGTCCCTGGGTGACATCAGCACCTGACTGGTAAAGTGGATGGCCCGCCCCAGTGTGGGTGGCCTGGGCCCGCTGCGGGAGGCCTGAGGAGAACGCGGCATCTCGTAAATTCTCTGGTACCGCAGGCGTGTCCTCTGCTGCTTCCCACAGTGGCAGGGGACAGGAAAGACTCTGAGAGATAAATGTGCCTTTCTCCTCTCTTGGATCTGCGGCATTTTGATTATAATGGCTAAATAACACCCTTGGCCACTAGACAGAGAGTGAGGTTATTAGAGTTTTAAACCCAAGTGCCCTAAAAAAAAAGAAGAAGAAAAACCAAACCGTCTCGGCGAACCGCTTCCGAGGCCAGCGTCGAGTAGCTGGGCCCAGCGGCCGCGGCAGCTGGGACCGGTTTTTCCAGGCTGTCTGACCTCTGACCATTCCGTGGCCTGCAAGCTCTTCTGATGAACGGAAGGACACCCATGCCCATCCCAGCTTCGCCTGTCCTCGCTCCCTGGGGTGGCCGAGCTGACTCCAGGGTCAGCTCGCGATTCACAGTGCTCCCTGCCTGCTGCGGGGGCCTAGGCGCCCCCATCCCCCCCACGGACCAGCCAGAGCGGCACACGGGCCCTGGATGGGGAGGCAGAGCACCCTCCTCCCGGACTCTGAGCCCGCAGGCTTCTCTGTCTCTGTGACTTCACGCAAAGGAGCGGGTCTTACAGGCATTGCCTGAATCGCTCTCCCACAAAGATCCTTCCTAATGCTCTGCCTTCCCATACCTCCTCTGTCCCCACCGATGGCAGCTCCCCCGTGGGCTTCCCTCTGTGACCACTAAGCTACAGCCGTGACCGCCACCGAGACTCAGCCTCGGGGAGAACGGGGCCACTGCCACCATGCGGTAATGCTGGGCCCCAAAGGGCCCAGAGCAGCCCGCCTGGGCTGACCCGCCACCCTGCGGATTGCCACCACCCCCTGAAACACGTGCTGCCCGACTCACCCCCCGCCACCGCACCCTGAGACTCCGGCAGCGGAGTGATGGGGGACACATGGTGCTCGGCCCAACCGCACAGAGGGCAGGGAGGACCCCACCCAGCGCACAGCCACGCGCTCAGGAAGCACCCCGATGCGTGGCGACCTACTGCTATTTGTAAATTATAGTGTGCCCAGAAATACCTAAGTCTGTGGCATTCAGTGCAGAAATAAAAATCTGCTTTTAAAGTAGCAAAATT
Organism: Macroglossus sobrinus; assembly: GCA_004027375.1. NCBI lineage: Eukaryota > Metazoa > Chordata > Mammalia > Chiroptera > Pteropodidae > Macroglossus > Macroglossus sobrinus. The sequence continues at coordinate 75,242 of PVKZ01003444.1, forward strand.
AATTTTTGCGACACAAGCTGGATTTTCTGTAGTCCTAACGGCCTCACCATTCCCAGCATTTTCTTCCTCCTGGGTGAAGAGGAACCCACACAGTAGGACTCCAGCTGCTCCCTTTCTATAGCATCACTGTGAATCCCTCCGTGCCTCAGGCTGAAGAGAGGACGTTTACGCTCTATAATACGGCAAGTCAAGGCGACAGAATCGGATGGCTTGTGGACCAAGGAGTAATCCATCTGCAGATCAACATTCTCAACTGGAAACACTTTCCTATTTGCCTGACTATTCATGTAAAATCCTATGGATCGATGCTCTGAGGAGGGCTTGTCTGACCAGTGAACAGCAGAAAAGCTTTTACATCAAAATTCTGAGAAAAAGGAACCATCAAAAGACCAAGGTGAAGTTTCTCAGATTCTTGGGAAGCATCCCTTCGCGTAGCCACGATTAGGGTGTTAATATGTACACGTATTTCCCCATTGGCTCAATGCTACACTTCCTGTGGCCATTGCACTGATGCCAGTGAGTGGACGAGCAGTGTCTCATCACAGGAGGACGACACGGCAGGAGGGGACCGTGTCGTGTGCCCCAGACAAGTCTACACACAGCTCTCAGCCTGTGTAGGAAAGCTGGGCGGGAGGGCGGCGTGGACCGACCACAGATATCGTAAAGGACCTTGAACACTGCACATGGGTTCACCCGCATTGCCCCATGGTGGGGGCCTGTCGCATATGTGATTGTGGGGGGCAATAGAGAAACAGGACGACCCCAAGTTACCGGAGCTCGCCATCCGCGGGTGGGGTCACCCAGGGAGGGAGGTGAAGCGTCCCAGTCGAGAAGCGTGTTCAACAGCTTTTGCTAGCAGTGGGGTGGGCGTGGCCCCGGCAGTGAGAACGATGTCAACATCTGTCCCACGGTCCCCTCAGACCCAGCGGCTGGGGCTTTAGCTGCACCCTGCCTGCCGACTTCCCACTTTTTCACTATCCGATGACGAACTAGGCAATGTGCGAGCAGACTTTGTTTTAGAAACGAGATTTCATGTCAATCAGAAAATCAAACCAACGGAGTAAACGCAAAGCCAGGGTTCAGGGATAAAACTGATCTTTTAACGACAATCGCTTGGAAACACAGGAAGGCTCAGGGGTTGGAGTCGGGTAAAACGTCGAAGGAAATATCCTGAAATCCTTCTTAGGAGCTTCCTGCTTCGTCCCTCCCCCCATCCCCACGCCCTCCCCCCATAACCGAAGTCCACTTTCTCTGGGTTTTTACACAGAGTGTATGGTCTCCTTGCCCCAGGCCAGGGAGCACACAGACCCCGGCCTCATCTTCTCTGCTCCCACCCCGCAGTGATGGGGGTCCAATACTCCCTGTCCTGGACTGCGGGTGAGGGAAAGCCAGCCGAGAACTACGTGCCAGGACATCTGTGCAGGCGAACACGGGCCCGTGTGTGACACAGGAGGAGAAGGTGGGCAGGGGCCACAAGGGGTGGTTTCGGTTATTTCCGCTGACAAGCACCTGGGCTTGTGGCACCTTTGCACCAGGTGAGGTCCCTGCATCTGGCCACGAGCTTCCCAGGTGTGGAGCCGCAGGGCGTGGGCGCCGTTTGCTGGTCCGCGCCCAGCAGACCCAGCGTGGCTCTGGGTCAGCCCTTCCCCCATAACTGTTGACCCCTGGACCCCGGCTTTGGTGGCTCAAGCCTGGAGCCAGCCAGGGACCACAGCCCTGGGTTCCCGCAGAGCCAGCAGGTCCCTTTGAGGTCGTGAGACACATTCCTGCAGGTGCAGCCCACAGCCCCCTCCTCCAGTCCTGCCAACGACTTCATCGGCACCCGCTTCCCTGGGCCTAATGCCAATCTGCCTAAAAAAATTAGCTTGATTCTTTTTTGTGTGTGTGTGTTTGTTTGCTTGTTTTTTTTGTTTTTTTTTGGCAATCGAAACTGTGTGACTCGACAGGCTGCCAATCGGGGGGCCAGTGAGAGGCAGAAGTGAAAATTTAAACATGGGAAAAATGAACGTGTCTTAAAAACAATAGCATTATTGACTGTTATTATTATTAACTGTAAATGCCGTTTGAAATTCATCTCTCATCCCATATCCAAGTAAAGACCTTTCAAGGCAGAAAGTCTTACCAGTGGGTGTGGACATGGATTTCGGTGCCGGCAGCAAACTCCTGCGGGGTGTCGTCACGCTGGGGGGCACTGGGGGGGCCGCCCGGCCGGCCCCCTTGGGCGCATCTTTGGGGGGCAGAGCTGCCTTCAGAGCCGGCGGCTCTTCATTCGCAAAGGTCGAGCCTGTGGGAGGCAGACGGCAGGTTAATCGTGACCTCATGAAAAATGGATGGGTCCCCTTATGCGCAGTTGCCAACCGAGCCTGCTTTAGAACTCGACCCGACTCTCAGGGGGTGACCTTGAAAAGCGTTTTGCCCGGACGGATGTGGAGAAGAGCTCCCTTTCGTCACCGCTTCGAGCTGTCACTCAAATCTCCTGGGCAGGGGACACTACCAAAGCCAGGAGTAGCCTCACTGCCCCGAAGATTTTACACGCGCGTGTACGCACGCACACACGCACGCGCACACACACACAATTTGCTTACGTGGACGTGTAACTATATAGATGCATATGATAAGCATTTATTTACCCGATAACTCATTTATTTGATAACTCACATAAGAACTCTTTGTTTGAATAACAATGTGAGTGACCTAGGAACGGTGACAATGAGAATGTCCACACGAACCCCAAGTCCTGGAATTTACTTTAGGAGCTCCCTGGAACCCATCTAATCCCGCTTTCAGAATAAGAGGCTTTGGGGGAACGGGGTGGGGTGGGGAGTATGGAGACAGAGAACCCCGGAACTCGGGAAGCTTTTTGTTCAAGAAGCTGGGACCTCATCAGACTGAGCGGGCCCTGGGCTGGAGCCTCGTTTGTTTCAAAGGCAGGAGACATTTATCGATCCTCTCAGTTCACGATTCACCCACATAAAAACAGACTCTTTGTTCACCATCAACGGCCCTGACAATCTGGGGGTGTGACAAGCTGGGGTATGTATCACACTTAAATGTCAAAGTGGCCATGGCCCGAACTCTTCTTCTAGATCTTTCCAACCCTACGGAGGTGACACCACCACCCATTCCCTGTTAAAGGACAAATCCTCTAACTACACCTCTGAGTACAGCTGCGACGCCTAATGCACTAAATTAAATAGAGAGCCTGAAAGTGATGAGACCGCTGCCTGTTTGGGAGAAAACCATCCAGTCTCGGGAACGTGGCTGTCTGCTGTGACAATGACAGCTGGAAGAGGCACACAGACTTTCAGTGAGAGGTGAAATGTTTTGTTTTCATCATTTAAGAAGGAGAGTCATAACATAATACTGACATAGAGCCTGCATGCAAACGATAACGTTATTAAAATGGCTTTAGCATTCAAAACATCCAACCAAGATCACTTAGAGTAAGAGACTGCCACGTTCCTCCTGCTGAAGACCTGGAATCTGCTTAGAATCAGTGAGATCCGTTTTACTTCTAACGAAAAGTGTCCTTAGAAAGGAAAAATAAAGGCTGTGCTGTTTCTTCACACGGGACCTAGGCCCGTGCAAGGGTGTACATCCTTCTAGAAGTGCTGGGAGATGCACCTGATCCATGCACTGAACGCCGCGCCAAGGGTGCGCTCTGGGTGTCAGGAGGAGAAGCAGGCTCACGTCTCCGGGAAAAGGGACCCGTGCACCTGCCAGGCAGCGACTTAGCTTCCGAGTCACGGGGCGGCCTCACCCGTCCGATCCTGGACCTCGGAGAATCTCTGACAGTTTGCGGGACGTTTCAGGTGGGGACGGGGGCTCGGCCACGAGAACTGTTTGACGTGGAATTATCTCATGGTTCGCCTGCTGTTGACACACCGCCAGAATCTCGTCACCAAAACGTGTAGCAGCCGAATCGAGCACGAAACGGTCTTTTATTTAACAGTTCATTAAAATTTCTTAAGGAGGGAAATATTTTGTAGCATCCGTGGAGTTCAAATGCCCTTCTATCAGATCCCCTTGCACCTGGTGTCATTCTCCTACGTGAAATTTATTCTTCAACGAACATGTCAGTTTAGGGATTGGGCCCCTTTCCAGGCTGGGGAGGAACCCATCTGTTTGAGGCAGGGAGCGTCGAGGAAGCTGTGTATTCACTCCTCTCTGAATTACCAAAAATAAAGTAAAATAAATAAAACACTAAAACAAAATAACACTCTGGTCCCGCCCATTATCGTGGACACAGCTGGCGGTAAACAGCCAGCTTAAGCGGGCCGGTGATGACAAATGACGCTGCTGTCCATGTGGCAGGTAAACGCTGTGCTTGTCTCTCACGGTCACCTCGAGACGACAGCTACATCATACAGATGCCACCATCGAGGACCACCTGAGGACCAGGGGCACAGAAGTCCTATAAAAAGGGTACAAAGATAAAGCTATGTCGAGACTGGATATGGCACGTCCCCTGTAACTGAAACATTTTTAAAAACCTGTTTCAAGTACTCTGGATTTGGAAGGGGTCCTGAACTCTGTCACCACCCTGGGGACACCACGGCAATGCAGACCCTGGGAGGCCACCGCTTAACAAGAGGAAGAAGACAACTGAAAATGATCCAACTCTGATTGTATGAGCCAGAAACATGTGGTTTTTGTTTGTGTGTTTGTTTGTTAGCTTTTTCTGGAGGATTCAGCCAGCGGCAGTAGTTTGTGTGTTTAGTTCAACCACTTTGTCCTAAACCAACCCAAATGGATCGACTCTGGCCTGAACAAGCCAGATGGCAAACGGTGTAGACTCGGGCTGGGGCCACCTCCCCTGCCTCCTGCCTCTCTGCATCTCTGCTCTCTCTGTCACCTGAGAGTGGGGACGATGACAATTGAGCTCACAGAGCTGTTCTGGGAATTAGAAGAGCTAACGCGAGTGCATTTTTCGCAAGCTGACACAAGGGTTAGTGCGAGAGAAACACTCAGAGTCGTGTCCGGCGTGCGGGAGGCTCTGCTGTGTCATTAACACTCAGGCTCCTGCTGAGGGCAGCGGCCGGTGGTGACAGCACGTCGGTTTTTCACAGGAATCTGGGGCGTTTTTGTGGCTTTCTATCAGATGGGCTGCTCTCAGTGAGAAGAAAGGGAAGGGCTGATGTAAGTCTGACGGTGACCATGGGAGGAAAGAAAGATGAGAGAGCAGGGACCGTGAGACACCATGAGCTCCATCGGACAGGGGCAAGGCGGAACGGGAACTGGGGGTTCAGAAACATGCACCCCACCTGTCCCGTAGCCGTGACATTGCTGAGACAGGGCGCGAGCGTGCTCTATGTCCCCGGAGAGCTACGGCTGCTTTCCAGACTGTCAGCCGCGAGTCACACGAACCACAGGTGGCGACATTAAAACCAATTTCATTATTGATTAACTGATAATGAAATCGGTTTTAATATATATGTTTCCGACAGGGAGTGAGGTTAAGTATTTTTTTCCCATATCCATGTGGGCTATTTCTTCCATAAGATGCCTGTTTATAATTTTTACATATTTTCCCATTGAAGTGTTTCGCCTTTCTAGTTGACATACAGGAGTTCACTGAGTATTCCGAATATTGATCCTTTATTGGTATATATTTCACACGTTTTCCAGTCTTTGGCTTGTCTTCACGTTTATGATGCTTTTACTCAGAAGTCTTTCATCTTAATGTAGTTGATTGTTCTCATTCGATCGGTCATTTGTGGGTCTTAGCCTTTCATGCCCTCCCTGCTGCCACAAAGATGTCCTCCTGTGCATTCTTCTAAGTGTTTTAATGTTTTGTTTTTCGCATTTAGGTCATTCGTTCACCTGGATTGGGGCACAGGACAGGAATCGGATTTGCTGTTGCTTTCCATATACATAGCCATCGTCCCAGCTATCGTCCCATTGTCCCAGCTGGCAATGCAGATATCACATCTTCTCTGCCATATCTGCACTGCCAGCTGTTGTAGGTCGTGATTATTAGGGTACGCTGACAACCCCCAAGTATCGGTAACTGACAGTGAGAGTTTATGTGTTGACCATCTGCTGTTCCAGGGAGCTCCACTCCAGGCGGGAACTCAGGGCCCCAGGCTCCTTCATCTCGTGCTTCTGCCATACTCTGGGTGTCCCCAAGGGTTTCAAAGGCCCGGAAGTGGTGTGTGTCACTTCCGCCTTCAGCTCACGGGCAGGAACTCACTCACGTAGTGGACTGGGAGATCTTTAGTTTACGCTCAGGAGAAGAGAGAAATGGTTTGATGAATGGCTCTCCACACGAGGTCCCATTTCTGAGCAATCTGTCCTGTCCCATCGATCTCTTTGTCAATCACTGTATCAACACCACACTGTACATTGTCACTCTAGTGTAAGACCAGGACTGGCATGCCACCCCAGAATCAGACAGGTACCTCCAACCTTGCTCCTTCACTTCACAAATGGTCTTGGCAACCCTTGGCCCTTGCCCTTCCGTACAAATTCTAGAATGTTTTTGTCAACTTCCATGCATAGTGGTCGGAATTTTCAATGGATACAATTAAGTCTTTTTTTTTTTTTCTCAACTACAGCGTAATCGAAAGAGAAGTAGAGCTCAGCAAACACACACTGAGCACCAAGATACTCCGGGTGGCACGCCGGGTGACAGAGAGAGAAGACTGCATCCTGGGGAAGACTAAATGTCGAAAAAGGTGGTTCCAACAAGGGGCAGCACGAATGGAGCTATGGGGGACCCAAATGTGTGGGGCTGTGTGGGGTTCAAGAGACGCTGGCATTCGGTGGGTGGACTTGTCAATACTTCTCTTCAGAAGACACAATAATGTAAGAGGCCGTGCAAAATGGGCTTAACAAATGTTAGAGAGAAAAGATGACCTTCCTGGGAAACGATCTCAGGCCATCAAGGACATTCTCCTATGCTACTGTTAACCCGGGTGCCAGCTCACCCCCTTACTTCCGGTCCCTTCTCCATGCCAGTGATGCCCCCGGGCTTGTCACCTTATCACCATCAGAGTAGGAAGGTATTTAGTCCCCCGTGCATAGTGACTAAAGGACCGCAGCCTCCCGCTCCCCTGGGGGACGGTGGCCGCCTTCTGTAGACATCCACACCGTCATGTCATCCATGTACCGTCTGGAAGGTAAGCCCCCCCACCCCACTGGGATGGGGGAATCTGACAGGTGTATCTGCTGCGTGGTTTTCAGAATCTAGCCGGGTCCAGAATCCAGACCCACAAACCGAATCGCCCTACGCTTTTCTCTTGAAACCATTAGGACCTCCGGCCTCGTTCAGCACCAAGTTCCAGAACAGAGTGGTCTCCTCATCCTCCCCCGCCCCCCGAGCTCATTCCCCATCCGCTTGAGCATCCGAAGCTGACTGACCCCATCTGTCAAAATCTCGCAGAGCTGGACCACTACCTTACACTGCAGGCAGAAACTAATTTAAAATGCATCGCAGACCTAAACGTAAAGGCCAAATTACAGAACTCTTAAAAGAAACCAGGTGTGAACTTTGATTACCTTCTGACGAGGCAGTGGTTTCTTTGAAGTAGCACCTAAAACACAAGTAACTAAAGGGAAAATTAGGCTTCATCAAAATAAAAATGTACTTCAGAGGACACTATGAATGAAGTGAAATGACAGCCCATAGAATTGAAGAACATATTTGCAAATCACGTATCTGATAAGGGTCTAGTATCAGGATATACAAAGAACAAAAAGATAACCCAATCAAAAAAGAGCATATGATTCGAACAGGTATTTCTGCGAAGAAGGTATATAAAAGCCAGTAAGCACGTGGAAAGATGCTCAGTCAGCATCACTAGCTGTTAAGGAAATACACATCGAAACCATGAAGTACCACTTTAGACCCACGAGGATGGTTATAATAAAAACACAAACAGCAGCAAGTATTGTTGGAGATGTGCAAACATTGGAACCTTCACACATTGCTGGTGGGACTGTCACACAGTTAATCCTATGACCCACTTTTAGGGACGTGCCCAAGAAAACTAAAAACACACGTCCACATGGAAACCTGTGTGTGAATGTGCACAGCAGCAGCACCCACAATCGTCAAAAAGTGGGAACCACCTGACGTCCATACGTGCTGAATGGATAAACGAACGTGCTGCATCTGTACCATGGAACATTCTTCAGTTCTAGGAAGGGATGAGGTACCGGTACCGGCTCCGATATGGATGGGTCTAGAACACGTCACAGGAAATGAAGGAAGCCAGGTACGAAGGGCCACACGCTGCACGACCCCAGTGATGTGTAACGTCCAGGGCAGACAAATCCACTGAGACGGGAGTAGATCAGTGCTTGTCAGGGGCTGGGGGAACGGGAGAGCGGGGGTGACGCTAACGGGTAAGGGGTTTCTTTCTGGGGTGAAAACATTCTGGAACGCGATAGAAGTGATGATCTATGACCTGGAGAATATGCTAAAAACCATTGATCGTATATGTGAAAAGAGGGTGAACCTTATGGTGTGGGAATTATGTCTCGATAGGAAAAAATCTCATCCACAGCGTTCTTTCCTGGAGCCCCGGCTGGAACAAGCTCTGGGATTTGTGATTCGGCTTCTACCTCTCTCCCCTGGAGACTCCTGGTCTTTTTTCCTCATACAGCTATTAAACCTGTTCTCTGTCCCCCATCCCTGTGCACCCCAAGGCTGTCCCGTCCGCTGATGGCACGCTCTTGCATAACACAAGAATGGCTGCGCCTGGAAGCCATTACTGCATCCCACGCATTGCAGCAGGATGACCACGCTATGTGAGGAGGGTGATGTCAGAGTCATCCCGAAACCCCACCCCTTCTCATCGACCCCGCTCATCGCCTGTGAGTCAGCTGCTCTCATCCTACAGGACAGAGAGAGGGAGGAAGACGCAGACAAATCCCAGCCAGGGAAGGCTGCAGCCGGGGTGGGCACTGGGCGGAGGAAGTTCAGATTCTCCAGGACGCCCCAGGTCCCCAGACAGCCTGGTGACAGGTGCGACTTGGCCTTTCCAAGCCGATGACCCTGACTGTAACTGCGGCGACGATGAGAAGCTAGGGCTTCCGATCCATGTTACGATGCCCTGAATTCACGACTTCATGTACCGGGGATGCCAGTTACCGAGCCCGGATTTTAGAGAGAAGACAGAATGGCGACGAGGGACAAACACTAGCCAGATCGGAATGGGGTTCTTACGGGGTGGCTGTTATAATGTTTGAACCTCTTTCTCGACTGATTTTTTACAACAATCCCAGACAATCACGTGTAATGTTCTGGCTGTGTGATTGCCTAATTGGTGCATATTTCATTGCTGTAGGAGCATTTGTCACTCGGTGGCAAAGTTGAGTTTAATTATTAAAGGTTCACCTGCATGTTTTATTTCCCGCCGTCTGCGTGTTTTGACCCCGGTGTATTTTTTTATTTTTTGCAGTAATGAGCGGAGGCGGACCTGCGTCTCATCGTCTCAGCGAAGCTGTTCCTTTGTCACCGCGGAGCAGACCTCGCGTACTGTGTGCCAGGCCCTGCGCCAGATGGGGGTGTAGGACAGATGTGATCTGTGGTCACACAGCGTCCGTTCCTGTGGGGGTGACGCACTGACCGCAGGCGAGTATGCGTGATTCGCTGCCTCCTCCACGAAGCCTCCGCAGCCTCCCTGCCAGGGACAGAGCTAGCGGGATGCCTCAGGGGGACGGGGGAACGCGCAGGCCGGCGGGGAGGCTGGGGAGGCTTCATGGAGGAGGCATCCCCAAAGCGACGGCTTCTCCTGGCCACGCACAGCCCCGCCTCCTCCACCCCTAACACGGACGGACTCGCCACCATTCTAGAAGCTCCTGGCACCTCTCTTCCCCTGTGTCCCCGGGCCAGTGTGCCTCCGTTTCAGTAGGGCTTCTGCAGGATGACGCCCAAGGGAGCTGCGGTTCCCCTTCCAGCTGCTGGTCCCCGGTGGCCTGGGTCCTCACGGAAGGACAGACACGGGACACGAGTTTTCACTGCTCATGTCACACGTGGCGACTTCTCCCAACGCCGCGGTGGCCGCGGAGCCATCCTCGGCACAGGACTCCACGGTACTGTAAGGTGTCCCGGCCCCGGGGACGTGTCCACCTCTACACCCAGCCCCCTCCCCAGGGGACGGGACACAGGGACTTACTGGGCTCCTGCTGCCGGCCGCAGGACCTGAGCTGGCTCGCTGGGGCAGCCAGCGGGGTCTGAGCAGTGACAACACGAGTGTCACACGCGAGAGTCACGGCTCTGCCCACATCCAGGCCCAGAAATGCATTAATAACATTCACCGCACGGAGTTAACTAGGCCCCTGATGAAAGGGCTTACTGTTTACGTATCTACCTCTGTCACGGGTCAACCTGAGAACTAAGTGAGGACATGCACACGGGGCCCTTTGCAGAGTGCCCGGTCCCCGATCAGGGCCAGCCGTCACCATGGTCGGGGCGCTGGTCCCAGCAGAGGTGGCTCCCTTTCACCAGCCGCCGTGTCTGCACCCCGCACCTCCGTCCCACACGACCTCGAGTGGACCACACTCCACGAGATCCTGTCCCTGGTGAGCCCCACAGAAACCCCCTCACAACCTCCCCAAGGCCACCCAATCGCCCAGGGGGGCGGGCGACCTCTGCGGTGGCCGGTACTACATGGATAGTCATCTCTGCCTTCACAAGGCCTGCTGCTTCGAGAGGCGGTCGTCCCATGCCCCAGGGCTAGGTGTCACTCCCCTGACCTCCTCCTGCTGACAGTGGCCACACCTACATCATCACAGGAGAAAAGAAAGTCCCCCCACTTTCTGGCCCGCCCGCTCCAGGCCCTCTCCTTCCAGAGTCCATTCTCCTGTGTCGCAAACAGCGTCCTTATTTCCGCTCAGGAAATAGGGGGGATGTGGGCACAGGCGAACTGGTGACATGAGAGTCACGTCCAGGGACACGGACGCACAAGGGTACGTAGGCTGGAAGGAAGGGCGTCCTCCTCCCTCTGAGGAAACTGACGTCCCGTGACGTGGCCGAATCTCCCAGTCCCTCACATGCGGGTCAGACACCACCCCCCGGGAAACGGCCCCACCTCGAAGTCACAGAAGCCAGCAGGAGCGATGAAAGGCAGCACGGCCCAGAACAGGACTTCTCAACCCCCAGCCCATAACCGACGCAAGAAGCTTCCTTTGATGTGAACAATTCCCTTTAATACTTAGCAAGTCACATTCCCAAAGGACAGAATGCAGTCGAATACCGATGGAGATGAGTTACTTAAGAGACCCACGGCCAGCAGGCTCCATCGAGAGCCATGTGAGAAGCAAAAGCATCTCTTCGCCATCCTCTGTCATACCCGCGAGGCCCGTTGTAATAAAGCCCTTCTCCCCGCCTGAGCCAGCGTCCAGAAGACTCGTCTGGTTCACCGACGTATGCATCTTTTAGTAGCTGATACCTTGGGGAAAATATTTAAACTGGAGCATTTCAATTATGTGCTTAATATGGGAACCGTGACGAGATGAGAGCATCTGATTTGAACTTGATTTCAATTCTGCCGAACTTATTCATGCGGCATAAGAAATTAAAGAAATAATCAAGAGCTGACCTATCAGCTCTCACGACTAGAGCAGCAAGAAACTTCTCCATCTCCGTCGCTCGGAGTTTGTGCTCTACTGGAGTCTCCTTTTTGTGTCACGGATCCCTTTGATTAGCTGTTCCGAGGCATCTTGAGGGACCCGTGCATTATTCCGTGTCAGGCACTGCTTTAATGAGCCCCATCTGAGCAACAGACCAAGTTCAAATCCTGAAGAAAATAACAAGTCAGATGCTGAAACGTGGCTCGTGGCGACTGAGCCCCAAACTCCTTCCCCGCATAGTGACAAGCGCGGCAGGGGCCGCCAGGAGCCGGGCTGCTCCGTCCAGCGGGGACTCCCAGACCCCCGCTGAGAGAGGCCCCTCCACTCAGCAGCTCCTGGGGATGTGAACCCCTGAGGGAGAAGTGGGACGGAACCACTGCTCTAGCCGAAGGGACGCTACAGATTTAACCGCCACGCAGGACTTAGACGTGTCAGTGAAGAATGCGACGGTGACAGTTCACAGTTATTCTCAGAGACACGCACACGGGCAGATCCCAAAGAGACCAGGGACACGAGCATATGATGTTGACAATAAAAGGCACCGCCTGGTCCCTCGCTGGTGCTGTGGCCTCCATACCAGCCTGTCCCAGCCTCCTACCCCGAGCAGTCAGCACTGGCCTCGGACGAGACCCCAGAGTCAGCCCCAGGTCCCTGCCCCCCAAATGCTGTCTTCCGGGGTACGCTGCCCCTGACAGCCTTTTTGATAAACTCTGGGGCACGGCTTCACCACTGGACGTTATCTTCTGCTTCTGCTGTGCTGCTTGATCTTATGCTCCTACGCCAGTCCCCATCCAGGAGTGAGCCCCTGTCCCTGCCCCTGCCCGGGCCTGGAAGTAACAGGGACTGTTTCTGACCACGGGCCGATGCCCACCCGACACTTTTACTATGTGAATGAACTCGTGTAATCTGTGTAGCCTTCGGCTCGCTTTGCAGACACGAAGGCTGAGTAATTTGGAGGAGGCTGGGCTACAGAGGCAGTGAGTGCAGCGTTAGCATTCAAATTCAAGTCTGCCTGACTCCAAGTCCAAGTTCTTTCAATGATTCGACGGCCTGGCGGGAAGCTGAAGGCTGCTTTGCACCGCAGCGGCCCGGTGGCTGGCCCGCAGGCTGTGGATTTACCTTCTAGACACCACGTTCCCCCACCTGAAACTCCCAGGACCCCCTATCCCTCCCCCGGATTCCTGCTGACAGCTCTGACTCCCAGACAGCATGATGAGCCCACAAACCACAGAACTGCGCTCTCCTGCCTTCTTCAAACCCCACAGGGCCACTCCTAGGACTGGTGCCTGGAGTTTGTTCCCTAGAGATGCTTCATCCAGTATATTCCTTACAGTGTTCCCGAGCCTCTGGTTTCTAGACCAGTGTGATGCCACCACAGAGCGATGCCACCAAATGACCCAAACAGATCCTGAATATGGGTAAGCTCCCCTATCTCCATGTATTAATGGTCAGATTTTCCATCCTAGGACGACAGCTCGACAGATGGACCAGAGCGGGCTGCGAGTCACCCTGCCAGAAGCCATCCCCCAGGGGACAAATCTACTTAATCAGCCTGATGTGGAAAAGCTCTGGGATTAATCTCAAAAACAAAGGCCAGGATTTACGCCCCTTCCTCGCCCGTCCCCATCTGGACTCCTCCATCTCTGCTCTGAACACGAGATGTGGGGCCCACTCGGCCAGGTCTGCTTACGTCTGCGTCCAGCTGTGTGGGGTGCGATTACAGCAGCTGCATTGGGAACCACTTATGGCCAAGCGGGCACCAGCAGCGAAAACCATTCGGCTGTAGTGAGGGGATGCTCAGACTTGGCATCTTTCAGGAAAAAAACCAGGGCGCATTTTGTTCAAGTCAGCAATATTGCACACACACAAAAAAATTGGTTGCACAGGTATTATAACTTTAAAACTACTGAACGGGGGAGCGGGGGAAGCAATGAAAGCCCCATCCATCATGGGATAGTTTGATGGCCGGCTTGGCGGGCGGCTCTGTATTTCTGGGTCCACGGCACAGCACAGAAAGTGGAAAGCACGCAGAGTGAGGCGAGGTGGAGGTAATCCGAGCTGGCAGTGTTTTCATCGTCCCGTTAAGTGCCACTCTATTTTCCTGTCACGGGAAGGAATCGCTGGTGCGGAGAAAGCTAAGTGGATTGCGAGCAGGCGACTGAGGACGCGCTTATTTTTAGACGGGGGTGGGGCTGCAAAATTCCTCCCGGAGAAACCTGACGTTTGTCAGAGCGGAAACCCCACCGTCCGGGCCCACGCACCACGGGGGAGGCCGAGCTCCCCACGGTGCAGCTTCCCTGAGGTGGCGGCCCTGGTCACGTGGCTCCGACTCCCCAGGGAGACCCCTCAGCTCCATGGAGAGGAGTGAGTGTGTCATCACTCCGTGCTGCACCTGAAACCCACAGAAACTCAGAGCCCGTCTCTGAGCATTTTTTCCCCCAATGGGTAGGTGTTAATTGGAATTTATCTGCAGTAAAAAAAAATAAAATAAATAGGAATACTTGGTACTTCACTAAAAATTTTTCCCATATATATTGAACTTATAGTTTCTCTGAAGAAAAGACTAGAGATGACAACATCGATCCATAGCTATATCTATCTATCTATCTATCTATCTATCTATCTATCTATCTATCCTTTTCAAATTGAGAAGACAGGTTTGAACAGAAACATTTGAAAGCCTAAAACCAAGAGCATGCCCCCCCCCCCCGTGAAGATGAGCGAGAGGAGAGACCGGGCGGGGGGCTTCGCACTGCGGTGACACGAACAGAAAGGGGAGGACCTCACGTTGCGGTGACTCAGATGTGTCCATTCTCTCTGTGTTCTGGAGAACGAAACTCACGCGAGGGGCTCAGGGACCATCTAGGAGGGGAAGCCCAGCCGTGAGCGAGGAGTGAAATGATCGCGTCGCCCCCAGAGACGGCCTAGGACATGGCTGCCTCGTCGTGATTCAAGGGGACGAGCAGTGTAGCGATCAGAGCAGCCGTCATCGGTGGCGCTGGTCCGAGGCCACTGGAAAGGCCGGCTGATGCTGACGCGCATGCATTTCCCTGTTCCAGGTCACTCGACCGAACTTGGGGATCCGGGGGACGTTCGGGGGCGCTCTCTGGTGCCAGAGGCTCTCTCTTGGGGAGCTCTGGAGGGTCTCAGGGAGCTGGGGTTATGTCAGTTTCGTTCTCCCCCCCTCCCTTCCAAATCTGCCCCTCCTCAACCTCAGTCCCTCCTGGGCCACCTTTGCTACCTGTTGTCACCTGTGCTCGCCGCTCTGCGATCACTTATTCGATACTTCAAAAATAAACTCACTTTTTAAAAAAATTGAATATATTCGTAAATGGATGTCATAACACGACCTAAACACGCCACCGTCGTTGTCCATACATACGGGGTAACTACCGCATGGAACGCTAACGAGATCGTATTAAAATCCAACGCCAACCCTGGGGCCACGCTCTCCGCTGAAAAGGAACACTAGCGAGTATCAGAGGGGTCTTTATAGGATGGCAGCAGAAATAAACACTTCCTCCTCGATTCGTGACGCGGACAGACGAACCGAAGCAGGGCCAGCCTTACACGCCGCGTGTCCCTGTGACTCACGTGACCGCCGCTGACTCAGCGCTGAGCCTTGGGCACCGGCCTCTGCCTGGGTCACACGTCGGGCCCCTCACCCGCCCAGGACTGAGCTGCAGCCAGGATTCCTGCCCCTGCGGCCTTCTCCCTCCTGAACGCTCACCTCCCATGGCCCGAACCCCACGAAGGTCAGTGGGGACAACTCTTTGCCACCTCTGCTCCCCTCTTCCCAGCCCAAGTCGTTCTTAGCCACCACCTGCCTGTGACATTCTCCCGTCACCTGGAGCTTGTAACTCAGGCTCTTCCTCTCCCCTCCCCCTTCCACGATGGTTCCTCCCTATTTATTAAAAATGTTCACATCTGGTTCACCTTTAAATATCCCAAACTAAGCCTGCGACAGAATGTTTTCAATACCCGATGGATGATACATCCAATACTCCAGCCTGATCGTTTCTCTATATCTTCGATTCAACAGGCTTTTACTTTGAATCTACCTCATTTGACCTGAATCGCAGCCAGGCACGGCACCTTGGACTTGATCTGTATCCGACGCCACGAATTCCAGTGTCACACTAGTGACACAAGCTGCCCTCGTCCCCCCACCTTGGCCAGCACTCCCCGTGGGTGTCAGGGCCCCGGTCGGCCCCCACGCCCCACACCTGCTCCCACTCGGCCGCCTCCTGCCTTCGCTGGCTTCTCTGCTCAGCCCGAACCCTCATCCTTGGCCCTGAACGAGACCATCGGTGGCGTCTTCCATGTCTACAACCCTGGCCTTGCCGAGCCCATCCTTGGCAAACGCCCTGGTCACAGATCCGATTCTCTCCCTCTGCTCCTCAGTGGGAAGAGGCTGGCGTCTCACGTTCGTGTTTCGCCAGCACTGCACTAGCTCTGTGCGTCTCCAGCTACAGATGGGCCGGAGCACGGGCTGACGCCTGGCCATCGGCCCAACCCAGGGACCCCCGCTTCACCTCTTTTCCCAAGCCATGCGCCCTCAACTCCCCTCACTTTCCTCCTGGCTTGAGGCCTCAGTGAGAAAGGTGAGGCTAATAGACAGATGCTAGTTCAGCTGTAAGCCTACCTACGCATGCAGCCATCCCTGCCTCTGGCCTGAACCTCAAAAACGTGGTCCTTACTGAAAAAGGCCAGACATAGGAGACCACATTGTATGGTTTCATTTATGTGACATTTCTGGGACAGGAAAATGTATGGAGACAGGAAGTGGTTTAACAGATAGGGTATAAATGGGCACAAAGGATCATATTAGATGGATGAAAATGTCCTACAACTGGATATGGTGATGGCCGAACCACTCAGAAAATTTACTGAAAATGATTAGATTGTACACTTTAGATGGGTAAATGATGCTATGTAAGATAGTAAAATGGTGAAAAAGTTATACAAACATTAAAAAAATTAAATTTATAAACACTGAATTAATAGTTTTATTAAAAAACTACTTTAAAAACCAAAATTATGTCTTAAATAGCAAGATCACATATATCTAGGATGACTACTAAGCCAAACGGGACACCGGGGTAAGCAGACATGAAATGGGACCGTTCCAGGCAAGGAGGCCAGGACAGTGCCCCTGCCCACAGCGAACCTCTCAGACCAGAGACCCCCCCCCCACCCACCCAACAAGGGGCTAGTCATGGGGGCTGGAGGGACAGGGGGCCAGAGAGCAAGTCGATTCGCCTGCTGGGCTGACCCAACATCCGCGATGTTATTTTAATGTTCTTCATTTTCTTAAAAATTAAACATCTGCCCTACACCAGGCACCACACTGGACGCGAGGGAGGTGAAGATGGGTGAGGAGGGCCCTCGCCCTCAGAGGCTTAGCGACCGGCGGGAAGAAAAAGGCTTAAAACAGACACAGTCAAACGCAGCATGTGCGTTTTTAGAAATCGGTCCTGGGTAGGTGAGGGTGTTAAGAGAGACTTGAAGTCACCTTGGCCCATCGGGAGGGACACAGGTCAGAAAAAGCTTCCGAGGGGATGTGACTCTAGAAAGACGGCAGGCCAGCCTCCACCAGGCGCTGCGCCAGGTCCTGGGCAGGCAAGTTCCGAAAAATCAGGAGCCCTCATGGGCTGCGAAACCCAGGAAACCCGGACCGAGAAATGATTGTAAGATGGATCCAGAAGGAGTGAAAGACACAAAATCATCTACCAGGATGTGCCAGGACCCAGAGCACACGGGACCGTCCAGGAGAGCCACCGACTGCCCAGCCAGGGGCTCGCAACCATCAACTCCACACTGCTCCAAGTACTTTAAATCCTCTCCAGTCCTCACAGTTCCCGATAATAGACATAAATACCTAGCACTGAGCGGCCCAGATCCAGCACGAATTTAAAAAAGGGTTTCTAAATGATTCCTGGATCAAACTATCAAAACTACAACCAAAATAAATAAATAAAATAAAATAAAATAAAAAATAATAAAATAAAATAAAATAATAAAATAAAATAATAAAATAAAATAATAAAATAAAATAATAAAATAAAATAATAAAATAAAATAAAATAAAAAATAAAAAAAATAAAAATAACAACAACAAAAACTTAAAGGAGACAAGCAGTTGGCATCTAAGTTTGTTTTCTCGTGTGTTCACCTTTCTGCTTTTCTCAGAGAACAAGCCCATTCTGGGACCCCAGCTGGGACACATCTGCCACTGATGGATGTGAGAAGCAGGCCCACAGGTCTGCCAGTTCTGCGGCTTCCTTCCAGAAAGCTCGGGCGCTGAGCCCAGCTCCCGTTCCCGCCGGCGGGAAGACCAGAGCACCTAGCTTCCTCCCCCCCCCCGCTACCCTCCCCGAGTCCTGCCGGCCTGGCCCAGCCCAGCCCAGCCCAGCCCAGCCCCAGACGCTCCCCAAGGCCCTTTCCTGCTTCCTTCCTCCGTGCTGGCGGACACACACGCACGACACTATTTATGATTCTGTGTTGGATTTGGGTTTGCCTCACAGATGCTGTTTATCAGAAGCTATTGGCATCTGTGCTGGCTAGAAAAAACATCCCAGTTCTGCCCTGCTCATCCCAGCTTCCTCTGACCTTTGTTCCCAAGTTTGAGTCCTCGGGACCCTTGGGGCAAAGGTGATGAAGGAGGTCAGGATTCTGTGTCCTTGAAGTCCCAGAAAATAATAGGATTAAATCTTATTAATAATGGGATCCAGTCTCACCTAGGATCAAATACACCAATGTCATCCTAAGTATTTAAGGACCTACAGAATACAAAGACACATTCAGAAGAATAAATGAGAGAGAACATAAATGAAATAAATAGTTAAGAGAAGACAGCATAAAAGTGCAAAGAAATAGGCCCAGGGAGAGTGAGGAGACTGATTTAAAAAAAGAATAAATTAGGACAAAGAAAACATGGTTGATTAAATCATCAGAGATTTTTTTTCTTTTCTTTTTTTTTTTTTTTTGAGAGAACAACCTCAATATACCATAGAAACCTCTAGGTAGCCAAGAAAAAATGCAATTATGTAGTATTGGACGTAAGAGGGGAAGACAGAGATACAGATGAAACTCAGAGAACTAGATGATAATGGATTAGGAAATTTGAGAAAAGTGGATACTTTTGTAGGAAAATGTGGAACCGAAATTAACTGGAACACCTAAATAGGTCAAAAAATCCCACCAAGAAATCATTGAGAAAGTTTCCAATTACCGGTTTATAATAAGCTTCAGGCTAAGGTGGTTTCAGGAGTGAATTAGAAAGAATTAGCATGCCCATTAACTGGTTCCAGAGCATAGAGTGAAATAACCTAATATTAGAAAATCTATTATTGTCTCCGCGAATCGAGGAGAAAAATCACAGGAGTCTGTCGGTGATTGTTTTAAGCAAACGTTTGACAAAATCCAACCTTTATACCTGATTGAAAAAAAAAAGTCTGAATAGAAACAGAAGAGGGATACTTCCTTAAAATGATAAAAGCCTGAATTTCATAGCATCAGTGAAAGCATTAAGAGGAACCATCACGAGAAGCATTGCCAACAAATCCCAAAATGAGATAAGAGTTTTATCAACACCATTATTATTTAACATTATTTAAAAACCACAGGTAAACAAGAGGATAAAAGCAAAATTTAAAATAGTCAAAACAAAAAATAATTATCGTTATTTGTATTACTTGTTGGTATATCATGACTAACACAGCTAGTACGTCCCCTTCCCCCATCAACTAAAAATACTGTAATCAATAAACATTCAATAAAAGGATCCGCTAACAATACAAATAAGCTTTATCAGTTTAAGAAAGAAGATTAAAAAAATCCATTCAAATTATTTACAAATAAATAAAAAACATATACAAATTCAACTGAAAATGTGTAAGTCTAATAATAAAGAGTAGTATTAAGTTCTATTTTATGCGGAGGTGACCTTGAAAAAATGATTTGGAAAGGCCATCTTGAAAATAACAGCAAGATTAGCGGGGGTGGGTGAGAGAAATGGAAAGAGAGGTAAGGGGTGGCCCACCACCAGAGATAAATGCCATGTAACACCAGCAATAAGTGCTGTGGTGTCGTACAGTGGGCAATAAATAAATCCATAAAGTGGAGAGCCTGGCAGGTGGTAAAGGTGGCATCATAAGTCTGTGAAATAAGAAGCTATTTCCTCCACGGGCTGGCTGTCCAGCTACAAAGCAACCTTGACCCCCGTCTCAGGCTTTCCACCAACACAAAAGGCAGGTGAGACAAAGATGAAAATTTTAAAGACGAGAGGAAAATACGGGGGAGTGAAAACCAAGACCCAAAACAAAATAAACAATGGAATATGCCAAGAATGAGGAAATGCTTTGTTAGCAATAGTTAAAAAGCGAAACAAATCAACAACAGAGTTAACGATAAAGGTATGCACTTTTTACTACAAAAGGTAAACAAAACAAAACAAACAATAAAAATCCTACTGTGAATTAAGTAAAAATCAAAACAACATACATGTGGGAAAAACAACGACAAACTATAAGGTACACGAGGTTCACTAACTCTAAAATAAACTTGCTATAAATTAATAGGGAAAAGTGAACATCCAAGTAGAGAAGCTGGCAAAATATACACAGGTAATTAATAAAAGAAGAAGAACAAGGGACCAATACATGTGAAAGGAGAGACTCATGGTTAATCAAAGAAAGGCAGGTAAAATGATGAGCCATCGCCTCTGCCTGCCTAACTGGCATAGATACGAAAGCCTGATAACAGGCAGCGTCATCACCGAAAGGGACAAGCTCAGCCCCCTGGGTGGCAGTAGACTGACCTCACCATAAGGAGATTTGGCCAAATACATCAATTAGCATTTTTGTATAACTGTCAATCCACTTGGGATTCGATCCGCAGGAGGCAGCTGGCTGGATACGCCAGATCGTAGTATTGCCAGTAATAGTGGACTTCCCCCAATCCCGATGCATACACGATCAAAACCAAAAATTAAACAGACTTCAGTTTCCAAACCCACTCGACAGGAAAAAAGCCGAACAAACTTGAAATTGGCAACTCTTGTCAGATCCATCAGAAAACTGAGGTCGCAGGGCTGCCCCCCAAACTGGGGAGGCAGACGGAATCCCTGTGTAGTGGGGTAGAGACCTCTGTGGGAACCGGTACCGGGGCAGGAAAACCCAAACCGTAAGTGGGGAGTGGCCGGAGGCTCAGTGGGGACAGGTTTGAAAATCAGAAACTCCCAGGGGAGCCCCAGTCTTAGGGGGACCCCACGCCTTTGTGGCAGGAGCCTTGCCAGGTTTCCACGGTAAAGATGAGAGAAGAATCCCCTTGTGCTTCTTCTGGCAGATGGAGGGTGAAAGGCATTTTGAAATAAGCCCCGAGCACTCTGTTCTTCTGAAAAGGCATGCCTTCCGAACAAGGTGTTTCAGAGAAATTAACCAACTGTTGCCAGCGACCCAAACACTATAAAGGTGCTTCTGGCAGGTCCCTGGGAACTGGAGAAGGCATCGTGGTGACAGCGTGGCAGAGAACTCGGCTTAATCGTGCCCTGTTGCCTTCTGGAAGGCAGACCTTGTAGGTGAACTTGGGGATTTAGCCGGGCTGATTTCTAAGCAAAGTGTAGCAGGTGAGGCCTGCTTTCTCTCTGTGGCTCGTAGTAAAATGCAAGAGGAGGCAGATAAATGGAAGAAAGACGTGTTACCCTAAAAGAAACCAGAACTGGAAGATGTGGAAAATTCTCAGCCTACCCATATTGCAAAAATCGAGAAGGCGTTAAGCTGGGGAAAATGCTGAGAGGTGGCTAGACAAACAGCGCTCGACAGACCAAGCACGAAATGTGTGAGTCCGATTAGCCAGCTTGGACCGAAGGGGACAGAGAAGGGATGAAACAGCTGGATTTCTGGGATTCTGCAGGTGGGAGGCGGGCAGATGGAGTTACCAGCTGTGACCACGTGCTCGCCCTTAAGAAAAGGGAAGAAATCACTCCAAAGGCAGGTCAGGGGTGGCTCCTGCTTGATTACAGATGTGGGACCGATCTTCTGGTTTCGGAGATGGCAGGAAGCTAAGGCTGCTGGCCCAGAGGGTCACCCTCAAGCCCTAAAATCCAGTGGCGTTGACCCTGCTGGCTTTCGGACTTGCTCGGGTCCTGGGACTCCCCTTTTTCTTTCTGAAGGTTCCTGCTTAGAATGGGAATGGCTGTCCTATGCCTGTCACACCACTGTGTTTATGTCCTATGCCTGTCAAACCACTGTGCTTTGGAAGCATAGAAGGGCCTATCTGGTTTCGTATGTTCGCAGATGGAGGTGAATTTTATCCTGCCACGAATCAAAACTCGAGCCTGATTTAGAGGGCATCCAAATGAGATTTGGGGCTTAAAATTGATTCTGGAATGGGTTAAAACTTTGGGATGGAGATGAATGTATTTTATATGTGAGAAGGACAAGAGTTTTGGGGGCCAGAGGATGGACTGTTAGGAGTTAAACAGTGTCCCCTCGGAATTCATGTGTAGGAAGGATCTCAGGATGTGGCTGTATTCGGAAATAGGGTCATTGGAGATATGACTAATTAGGATGAGGTCATACTGGAGAAGGGCGGGCTCCTAATCCAATGCGACTGGTGCTCTCATGAAAGGAGAGATTTGGACACAGACATGGGCACAGGAAGAACACCCATGAGGATGAAGGTGGCGACAGGAGTCACACACCTATAAACAAAGAACGCCGAGACTGTCAGCGAAGTCCCAGACGCTGGGGTAGAGGCCTGGAGCAGATTCTTCCCCCGGGCCTGAGAAGGACCCAGCCCTGCCGACACCTGGTCCCAGACCTGCAGCCTCCAGAGCTGGGAGACAGTTAATTTCGGTCATTTAAGCCACTGGGTTTGTGATGATTTACTAACACAGCTCTAGAAATGAATATAACGATCACGCAGCATTTATTAAAGGTCCACAAGGCTGGTCTGACATTAGAAAAATCCATTAAGGTAATCTATCACATAAACAGGCTTAAGAAGAACAATCTTATGAACATATCAATACATGCGGAAAAGCGTTTGACAAAATTCGACAAAATTCAATGACCATTCATGATTTAAAAAACCCTCAGCAAACTAAAAATAAAAGGGAGCTTTCTTAATCTGATAAAAAACATCCGTGACAAACCTACAGCTACCAGCATCCTCAATGGAGGGAATATAGGGGCTTCCCTGGTATGAAATAGGGTCGCTGCAGATGGCAAGGATGTCCACTCTCATTACTGCCACTCAGCACTATGCTGGAAGTCGTGGCTACTGCCATAAGATAGAAAAAGGGATAAAAAAAAAAAAACAGAGCGATCGGCAAGGAAGAAGTCAAACCGCCTTTATTCACAGGTGACATATAAAAAATCTCAAAGAATCAACAACAACAAAACTGAAACTCATAAGCGATTCTAGCAAAGTTGCTGGATACAAGGTTAATACACAAAAGTCGACTGCTTTCTTATACGCCACCAATGAACAGTTGGAATTTGAAATGAAAACCACAATGCTATTTACATTAGCACCCCTGAAATGAAACACTTAGGCATAAATCTAACAAAACACCTACAATATCTATACGAGAAAAACTATAAAGCGCTGATGAAAGAAATCAAAGATTTAAAAATGAAGAGATCATCTATAAATGCAGATAGGAGGGCTAAATCTTGTCGACTATCAGTTCTTTCCAACTTAATCTATAGAGTCAATGAAATGCCAAGAAAAAGTCCAGCAAGTTATTTAATGGATATTGACAAACTGACTTTAAAGCTTATACGAAACAGCGAAAAATCCAGAAGAGTCAAAAAAATGTTAGCGGAGGACAACGGGGACTGCCATCACCCCGCTCTAAGGCTTACTGCAAAGCCACAGTAATCAGGACAGGGGTATTGACGAAAGAACAGATAAAAAGATCAATGGAACAGAACAGAGAGCCCAGAAATAGACCCACATAAATAGTCGACCGATCTGTAATGAAAAAGCGCGGATAATTCATCAGCGAAAGTCTTTTCAGCGAATGGTGCAAAAAAAATGAAGCTAGACACAGGCCTTTCACAAACATGAACTCAAAATGGATCATAAACCTGAATGCGAGGTGCAAAACTACAAAACCCCTAGAAGATGACATAAGAGAAAGGTAACACCTAGGGTACCTTGGGTTTGGAAATGACATTTTAGATTCAACACCAAAATCAAGATATATTTTCTAAAAACTGATCATTTGGCTTTTGTCAACATTAAGAATTTCCTCTCTGTGAACAATAGTGTTCATCGGATGAAACAACAAACCACAGTCTGGGTGAAAATATGGGAAAACACCTATTTCGTAAAGTATTGGTGTCTAAAATATACCAAGAACTCTTAAAACTCAACAGTAAGAGAACAAATGACCCAATTTAAAAGTGGGTGAAAAATCTGAGGAGACACCTCTATAAAGAAGATATACAGATGGCAAATAAGCCCATGAAAAGATGTTCGATGTTGTGTGTCATTAGAGAATTGCACATTACGACGACGAGATACCACTGCTCATCAATTAGCATGGCAAAAACCCAAAACGCTGCCAACAACAAATGCTGGTGATGATGAGAAGTAACAGAAACACAGAATGGTGCAGCCACTTGGGAAAACAGTTTGGTCCCTTCTTACAAAATTTGACATACAATCCAGCAGTCGCGCTCCTTCATATTTGCCAAATGGGCTAAAAACGTATGTCTCCATAAAAACCTCCATCTGAATGTTTACAGCAGCATTACTCGTAGTTGAAAGCAACCGAGATGTCCTCCAATGGGCAAACAGATCAACAGACTGTGGTACGTCCATACGATGGAATATTACTGAGCAATGAAAAGGAATGAGCTGTTAAGCCACAGGAATAAATGGAGGCATCTTACATGCGTCGTGCTAAGTGAAAGCAGCCCGTCTGGAAAGGCTGCATGTCCTATGATTCCGAGTCTGTGGCATTCTGGAAAAGGCAAAACTATGGCAACCGTGAGAGGTCCAGAGGTGGCTGCTTGTCCAGGTGTCTGGGAGGAGACACGGCTGATGGAGGAAGGGGCACACTTCTAGGGTACTGAAACTACTCTGCGATGAAGGACACCTGTCACCCAACGTCTGTCACAGCCACAGAACAAACAACTCGGAGCATGAACCCTGGTGTAAACTACCGATTTCAGCTAATGATAATCTATCAATTCTGGCCCATCAATTGTGACGAATGGGTCACACAAAAGCAGCATGTTTTACCCTACCCATTCACAGAGCACATGGGGCGAGCGAAAAGGGGTTTCAGGGAATTCTCTGTACTTTCTCCTCGTTTTTCTGTAAGCCTAAATCTGTTCAAAACAAAGTAAGTCTATTCATTAAAAAAAAATAGCGAAGCAAATAAAATAAGAATTAAATAACTCTGAAAGCGATCGAAATGTTTCCCAATGGGGGGCGTCGCACCACTGAAGAGTAGATAGCCGTTAAGAAGTGACACGTGGTTATGTTCACCGGTGACCAGTCACCGCCCGGCCGGGTAGATCGTGCACGGCGGAAGTGCTCATGTGACACGAGGTGACCTGTCACAGAATCACGCGTCCGTCTATGTGCCTTCACACTGTGCACATCTGGAGGATCCTGCAGCGCCATCCACAGGCAGTGAGGTCAGAGGCCGAGAACCCGGCCCGAGTTCCCAGCACACAGTAGGTCCTCAACAGACACTTCCAAAGTGGAAAACTGAAATCCATTCTTTTGTGTAGTTTGCCATATTATTTGAATTTTTTTTTAATGTGGAAAAAACACCCCAGGATAATGGCACTTGGACTGGCAGCTATTTTTCACTCTAGAAAAGCCAACCTCCTACACACTTCAGGTCAAAAATCACGACTGGCTCTGGACACTGTTTGGAATTCATCGAATAACTGTTCAGTTGCTCCCTTTATCGACACACGGGGCCCCGTCCCACACAGCTGTCATTTCGAGATCCACCTAGAAAAATAATTGCCTGTCACTGCTCTTCACTGCAGTGGCAGCGACATTCCACTTCAGCCTCTCGAATGTCTTTTTCAGATGAGAATAACCTCCTAAAATAGGAATGGCTAAAATGGCTCATTTTTTTTTTCCTTGCCCAAAGCATTCAGAGGACTTGTTTCGTTTCCTTTCCTTTCCTGCCACCCTCCAGGCCATATGGTGGCTTTACCTCCCCTCTCTGAATTATGGTGGAAATACTTCCTTGGAAATAGCAACTTCTTCGACAGAATTAGAGGGCTGGGATTTGAGCGCCACTAGTACAGTGTCCGTGAGCTAGCAGGTGTACGGTCCCGAGTCCACCGGTACACGCCCTGGATCACAGCTGCCGTGGCCTCACCTGCAGATGGCTATTAACCACCGGTGGCCATATTTAATTGTTCAGCTGTGTGCTTCAGATGATCAAACCTACATAAAAAGCAATCTAAAATGGGATGAGGTGACGATGACTTTACCTAATCTCCTTCTGGGTACATTTATGGTGGGCTTACTCACGGACTCAAGTCCTGAGAAGCCAGAGGGGTCAGCGTCATGGTCCCCGGCGGTGGCATCACTTGTCTGTCCTCCTCCCGGGCACCCGAGCCGAGTCCACATCATGGCCACCTCCCTCCCACCAAGTCAGGCTCAGGGGCCTTCCAAAGAACCACATACATGAAACAAAAAAATACGAAAACCAAAGCCCTCCATACATAGCCACGGACGACAGCTGTGCCATGTCACAATCGGAGGGAAGCGGATGGGACGCCACAGTTCCCTCGTTAACCTGCTTTCTAAAATGGCGACAGCTCTGCTGTGAGACGGCTTCAGGGTCATTGTGATGTTCTCGTCCTTCATGTCCCCTCTGGTCACGAGAGTTTGAACTTTCAGAGACAAGTCCTGCTAATTCAGGTTTGTTTGTTTGTTTCTCTTTCTTTTTTCTTTCTTTTCTTTTCCTCCCTCCCTCCCTCCTCTTTCTTTTTCTTTTCTTTTTTCTTTTCTCTTCTCTTCTCTTTTTTCTTTCTTTCTTTCTTTCTTTCTTTCTTTCTTTCTTTCTTTCTTTCTTTCTTTCTTTCTTTCTTTCTTTCTTTCTTTCTTTCTTTCTTCTTTTTCTTTCTCTCTCTCTCTCTCTCTCTCTCTTTCTTTCTCTCTCTCTCTCTCTCTCTCTTTCCTTCCTTTCTCTCTCTCTCTCTCTTTCTCTCCTTCCTTCCTTCCCTTCCTTCCTTTCTTCCTTCCTTCCTTCCTTCCACCTCTTTTTTTAAAGCAATTCTAAATTCAAACACTCTAACTCTTGTGAGGAATGCTTTCATTCCCAGAACATCAAAATCAGACGTTTCTCCTGGAATAGTGAATTCCTCATTTTGTGAAAAACAAACAAACAAACAGAAACTTTCTATCTACTTGAAAGAAAGCAGAAAACAAATGGTAACTGATTCTGAGTCCCAGGGTACGTGGGGAACCCAGACGGTACCCACTCTCTCTTGCCTCCCACGGTCATATCTACTGAGGTTGAAAAGAGGAGAATGTGGCTAGAACTGCTCAGTAAATTCAGGTTAAAAACAGGTCACACCCACCCAACTACTATTCCATGAACTCTTTCTGCTTTGACTGCCTGGTTTAGTTGGGGTTCCCACTAACAGTGCAGCTTGAAAACATTTCCTACTAAGCAGATCAGAAAACCGAAGTGTCCCCAAAATCGGAGTCGGGAGTCTGGGTGGTGGTCTCGATTCCTCCCCTTCACAGCTGCTTCTGTTGGACAAGTCCCAGGGTCCCTTCCGGCTCTAATGCTCTTGGAGTCCAGGACGAGATAAGACTGAGGCTCCGAGCTGACACCCACAAAGCCAAATCAGCCCAGTGGACATATTCTCTTTGGCCCACACACTGTTTTCAGCAATCATGAAATTAATTAATAATATTCACAACTGATGGACTGCGACAAAACTCTGGATTTCTGGCTTTTACTTTAAAAAAAATCAGAAGATGGGGCAGTGGCTTCCATCTTTGCACAGGGCACTGACACGTCCATTTCTCACAGTCTCCACCATGCTCTAAAGTTACACACTCTAAGGTCAAATGTCAGTTGCCATCAGTCAGCAAGTGGAGTCGTTTTTTCTCCTACACTTGAATGAATGAAGGGAAAGTAAAATATTTGTTGTACCCATGTTAAAAGCAAAAAGAAAAAAAAGAAAAAAGAAAAATAGACTCAAAAAGGTAAATGCGCCATAAAAATGTCAGAAAGTCATATTCTTCACCTCCCCATGAAAATATGCGAGGTATTTAATATGCAAATAAGCATGTCTGCACTGAAAGAATACATTATAAAATGCCATTTTGAAGTAAACCACAATAAATGCTGCATAAGATCTGTGATAAAAACATAATAAAATGAGAAAAAAACCTATTTTGTTTCTATTAGAAGCGATCACATTCGTTTCTGAACGTGAATGAACTATCTGCTGGAACTGTGAATAATAATTTAAGTGAAAAAATTGCCGAGCATTCAACCTTTCAGGGATGGTGAATTTATAAAAATGTTTATTGAACACAGCTATAATTATGTATCCTGAAGAGACAGAAATAGCCTTTTGTAAATAGCAGTGTAATCTGAAAAACTGTTGTTTGGGGTATTGAAGAATGAGTGGAAAACTTGTAGGACAAGTTGCATGGAGAAGAAAAATTGCTTGTGACATATTCCATTAGAGTGCTGTAAGCTATATTTATTTGTGGAATGAAGAGAACTTTGATGTGATTGAAAAAATACTGGACATAGTGCCCATTCAATAGACAGCAGCAAGAAACGATTTACTTTGGTGAATTGGGAAACATTTTTAAGTGATTTTCTTTTTTTAGAACTTTAATGTAGTAAGCATGTCTTAAAGGTGGTAATTTCCCCCGTTATAAAAGCACAATGTGTTCACGTTCTGTTCTAGAACATTGAATAACCACATGTATAAAGTCAGTTCACTGGATCATTCACTGAGAAGAGCTTTGCACTAAAACACAGAATAGAATAAAATGAAGAATTAGATCCATTGCTATGGCTTAAACCACAGCAACGAAACGTCCAGCAGTGAAAACGAGGGCTTAAACTCTAGTCCCCAAATTGTGAAGCCTTCATTCCTCTGAATTCTGAAATCTTAACTCCTCCAAAATGGTGTGTGATTTCAAAGCTTATGAAAATAAATGACTGCTGTTTCATCGACATTTCTCATCATCACGTGTGTTCAGTCTGCTTCTGACCATGAAGGAGAAGCTTGTAACAGACCAGCCTTCTCACTGAAAATAGCAACAACCACACACACACACACACACGCACACACAGACCCATACAAAATACAGAAGTTAGTTGTTTGAAAGGACTGAAGAGTGACCGAGCAGCTGGGATTTGAGCAGCCAACGTATCTATCTATCTGCATAAAGTGAAAGATGAAAGATGTTGAGCCTGGCCTTCCCTGCTGCCTCCTCCCGTGGGGGCCTCTGCTGATTGGCAGTCTCCCGGGATGGAGAGCAGCATCCTAAGCCTCACAAGAAAACAGTATCAGCGTTTCCTCTTGGCTTTCAGTTACTTGGTCCTCTCTTCTGGAATGCCTGGTGATTTTGTAATATGATGCTACTTGTGTCAGACACATTTTAGAAGGTCTTGACGATGTTATCTCCATCAAGAAGTGATCTGATTTCTACCTGGCTGCCAGTTAGAGTATGGGCTTTTCACTGGTAAGATTTAAACTAATATCAATAAGAAAGAAACGTACACAGGTGAAAATCAGATGCCTCTGGAAAAAGCGAGTTTCCTACAGTGATGGGAAAATGTTCAGGAATGTGGCCAAGCACTGTGAAAATGTTCCAGAAAGGACTACTACTGACCGTGAACTACAGTTAAAGTAGATGATGTTTGAGATTCCCTTTCCAGAACAGATTGTGTGGGTTTATTTATAAGGCAAAGAAACCACTGTGCTAAAATGAGACGGTCCAGTGCAAACATCCAAATTCATCCGATATAGGATTCATGCTTCTAAAAAAATACGAGGCAGGTTACAAATCGATCCAAAGCTCTGTTGTTATCAGTAACACAGCTTTTCCAGAACGTTCCATAAAAAGTCAGTGGGAAAAGAAACTGCATTTACCGGGGTTCATATTAAAAGCATCCTTCATTCTGGCAAAGTAAATAAAAAAGACAGGCTATTCTAAGTAAAGGCCACACAGAGGATGGAGAGCACGGTTGGGAGTAAAGTAGTTCACGACAGAAAGAGCAGTCTGGATGTTGGGAGTGCGTGAAGGTTAGAGGTCAAGACAAGGTTAAAGCCAACAGCCAAAAGTGGAACTGCAGAGAGGACCAGGTGTCACCACCGAAGGCCGGAGGTCAAATCAGGTGATGCATCAGAGGTCAGAGAGCCTCAGGATCAAAGCACCGAAATCCGGGGACTCTCAGGCGTGACCATGGCCAGCCTCCATCCAGAAGCCCCCTCCCGGTCACACGTGGCAGAGCCAACAGAGCTCCCGCGTGCAGGCACGCCGGCAGCTGGAGCCGGTGGCTCAGTCACACCCCTCAGCGCTTCACGCCGAGGCTGCCGTGTGTCCCCGTTTCCCAGCTGCTCCCGGGCTATCCTTGTGTGGGACAGGAAGAATGTGACACCACTTGGCGTGAGCCTGTGTGCTTCTCCGCCTTCACGAGAAGGAGACTCGTTTAGTATTTGTGCTACATATGTCACATACCCACATCTAATGTCACACGGTTATGTAAATGCAATCCATCTTCCCTCTCCGCGTCTCTGTCTCTCTCTCCTTTCTGCACCCCTCGGAGTCCATTCTCCCTCCATCTTTTCTCCCGCAGGTCACCTGTGAGCTACCTGGTACCTTATCCCAACAACATTATTTACAAGGCGTACAGAAACACATCAGGTTAGTCCATCGTTGATTTTCTGTCTTATAAAAGGGCACCTATATGCACTTCTTTGCATTTTTCTTTACTCACAGAAAATCTTTCAAGTCACCTGGCAGAATTCCAACACATTGCCTTTGATGGCGGCACAATTCGATGATGGGGCGCCTCCCCGATTTATAATGTATGCAACCGTGTCTCTGTGGAATCTCATTCGTTTAATTCCAGTTTTTGCCATGTGGTTGTAAATATCATATACACATATCTTTACACACTTACTGATGGTTTTACTTCTATGAGAAAGCCCCCCAGAGCACGATGGCTGAGGGAAGAGGTCCGTGTATTTTTAATGTTAACAGATATTGCCAAATTGTGGTCATTCACAATGCAACATTATAATTCTATTAAAACAAAACTGGATATGTTTTGGAATAAAATGCCAATTTACATGATTTTTTTTTTTGGAAAAAACATAAGCCTTTTGTGGACACGGTTCCCTTCTCCGCCAAGTCTGAGAAGTCCCGGGCTCCACGAAGACCCAGGATGTCGTAACCCACGGGAGCCATACGGGGCTTGTCTGGTGGCACATACTACGGTCCCTCCCCTCGGCTACAGGCACATCCATCCCAGCAAGGGGACAGCCTACCATGGCCACGCCCCCCCCCCCCCCAGAGGCGGCTCTCTCTCACTTTTCACGATGCAGCACGGGGGGTTCTGTTTGGGTCGGAGCCACCTCTGTCAGCCCGGAACACCCAGATTCGGCTCCAGGCACAGGATGGGGGAAAGTAAAGGCTCAGGAACCCCACTACCGTTCTGAAACCCCTAAGTGCTGCTCTCAAAAGGACGATGGGATCAAACCCCGTCCTCGCAATGGCCGAATATAGGGCATTTAAATGGAGCCTTAAGAGTCACAAAGCTCATCAGGGTGGCTGCTGATAACCTCTATTTGTTCGAATCGCTTTCCTTGGCTATTCAGAGGCATAGAGAACCCTTTTCCTCAGCAAGGGTTTTAATATTCAAGAGGTTTCACGTGTACATAAAAGCAATTCGGGTTCTTAAGAATTTATTTCTACCTTCTATGAATTCTGATGTCCCTACTGAATGCTATAGTCTTGAAAGCTTTGGAGGATAAAAAAAAAAAATCAATGTTTATCTCATGTTTAAAATATTGAAACATAAAAAAACGGAATCTACGTCCTGTTTGGGGAACTCAAATGGCATTTTCTTGGACTATCAAGTGACAGTGGCTTCGGAGTGTGTCTAGATCTCTGAATTTTTCATACGAAAAGCTTTGATATTTTAATGTTTCAAACCCGACGCTGTCATTTTCTGCTCTCGATAGTCTAAATAGGAACATGAAAATCCACTTAAGAGTTTAGCACTCAAGTTTGGCCAAAATGTCAAATATTATCGGGCGGAACCCAAAGTGAGCTCTCCCCAGGCACTCTGTACCATTTTCATCTCTTAAAAGCACATCTTTTGATTTCAGCTAAGGATGAACAGAAAGTTCCGTGAAGCATCTGTAACATTATCTTTTTAATCTGAGAAAGAGGTTTTCTAAGATGGGATGAAACTTGGACGGACATGGGACAAGTGCAACATGCATTTGGGGAGATGCGCCCCGAATTCTAAAGGACATATCGATTCCAGGCGGGTCCTGTCACTTCCCTAGAAGCATGAAGTCATGAACGTGGAATTTATTAGAGAGAAGGAGCAATTTCCTACTTAGACTGCTGACAAATGGTTGGAAAAAATCACACAGACCACAGTACATCTCAGATGTTAGTGATTCTTGATTCCTACCACATTGTCACTCTTGTTCCAAAGGCATTGCAGTAACAGGAATCATTCCCTTAGTCAGCGCACAAACACGGCGATCATTTATAAGCAGCCAGGCAGTCAGACTCTTTGACGCTGCCTCCCCAAAACTGGTACCCACATTCTGATGCTAATTGGGCACGACAAGAAAACTAAAGAGAATTCATTTCAGTTGTTTAAATCCTGTCACCGACGTTCATGCCTTCTGGCTCAGATAAACTATTCAGATGTCTCTTTCTGATCCTGTTTCCTGAATTAATCTTTCGGCTGCCGGATCATGATAGGATTCACGAGAAGAATGCCGCCCTCGATTCTAAGATCACAAAGGCAGATGGGAGCTGGGCTGAAAAGGTGTATGACAGACAAATGTTAGGTGACACCGGGCAACTTCGAAAAGTATTATTTTTTAACTCAGGTTTGGGGACTAGTTGAGATGGCAAAATATGATCACACCTCAATATATATGTCCCCTGTTCCAAACACGTGCCCATGACGGATCTGCAATATACAGAGAAGTAACCACTGTCACCTCCCCAGTGAGGCAGAGCTGTGAGTCAGAACAGGAGCAGACACAAATGCATGGTGAGGGCCCACAGGGCTTCCGGTGCAGGCAAGCTCCTGTGGGGACAGGGACACGCTGCGCCCCACTGGCCAGCGGTCACAGGAGAAGGAGCAGCCTTGTGAAGAACTCTGGGCACCCCTGCGGCTCACTATGGACCTAGAGAAGTTGGAGGACACAGACACAGCCTGGCCATCAGGAACCGTGGTTCCTTCCCACTACATCCCTGTGCAGTGACTGGGTCAGAGTTTGTGTCATCATGGTGCAGGTGCTCGATCCACCTGTGAGGACCTCGCTGTGGACCGCAGGACCCACAGCTTGGCAGACGCAGCCACTAAACATGGAAATCACATGGTGGGAGAAAGAGAAACACGGGACCAGGATGAGCTGCCATAGCAGTGATGCTCAGAAAGACAACTCACATGAACGGACTGTGAATGAATTCATTTGATGGGCGAGTCTGATGAAGAATTTAAATAAACATGTTCGAGATCCTCCAAGAAATAAATTAAAGCATACCCATTAAAAAAAAACTAATATTAAGAAATGAAAATTGGCTGAAATGAAACATATAGATACTAGAATCAAAGAGAACTTTGGAAATGGAAAATACATCCACTTAAATAAAAATGGTTCAGGTGGGACCAACTCTAGGCTGGACAATGGGAGAGAGATTTAGTGAATGGAGAGAGTTCTGAAGTGTCTACCACAATGCAGCATGGAAAGATGAAGAGGTAAAGAGAAAAGCTAAGCAACCTGGAAGACAGATGAAGAGTAGAAGGAATACTTGAAGAGGTAACAGCTGGAAAATTATAAGGCACCCAGGACTAAATCACACAAAAGATGTGAAGGACCTTTTTGAGTTGCAAAATGTTACCGAGAGACAGAAGAGAACTCTTGACTGTGTGCAAAGATACAGCATAGCCGTGGAAAAGGGGACTTAATGTTATAAAATTATTTCTCCCCAAATCAAAGGACAATGGTAATCAAAATCTTAACAGTTTTATGTTTTAGCTGAACAAGTTGATCCTAAAATTCATAGGTCCAAGAAGAGCCGAGATGATAATAAAAAAAAAGTGAGAGACATTTCTCTGGCAGATCTCAAACTGATTAAAACAGTACGATATTGGCACAGAGAATGTAGAGGATGTGGCAGAACTGAGAGCTCAGAAACAACCCCTCGCAGGTGGACAGTAACACGGCAGTGGTGAACCACCAGCTGTGCCGGGAGGCTATTTAATAGCTATCTCTGCAGCAAAAAAAATGAAATGAGACCTCTGCTTCATGCTACACATAAAAATCAATCCATCAGTCGCGGGACAATAAAAACTACATATGAAAAATGAAACTTCAAACCTTATAGAAGTATATATTGGAAGGAAAAACATGGGTAGGGAAGAATTTCTAAAGAAACCCAAAAAGCACAAGTCATAAAAAACAAACAAACAAAAAACAGATAAATTTGATTAAAATTAAATTAAAATGAAAAACCTCTATCCAAAATAAAGACACCTTAAGTACATTTAAAATATGTTTGGCGTTCATATCGCCAGCAAAAGATGAGTAACCAGCATATATAAAGCAGCCTAAAACAAGTAAGAAAACGACAAGACCCAAGTGGAAAAATGAGATGTATATAAGTGGGAATTCATAGAAGAAATTCAAATCATAAAAAAAAAATGTATGCAAAAGGTGCTCACAGAGACTAATAATCAGGAAAGTGAACATTAAAACAGTAGGATACCATTTACACCCCTGAGTTGGCAAAACCAGAACAACCTGAGAGGGACAGCTACCGGCGAGGACAGGGAGCAAACTGCCTGGGCGGTGCCGGTGCACCGGAACTGGCATGTCATCGTGGGTGGCATTCGGCCAGACCTGGCTGGAGGAAGAAGCACTGTGCGTGAGGATGAGTGGTCCTCATCAGAACCGTAAACGGAGCATGATCTGAGGGATGACTTTCTCAAGTACCCCGCGGTGGGTACCTACCCGGTGCCCTTCTAGACACACAGGTGAGAAGCTAATTCATGCGTGCAGCAGGGGGCGTGGGGCTCGAGGGTTTCATTCTTGGGGGAATCTGGGTCAGCCAGGCTGTGAGAGAGGGTGTCAGCCCCGCCGCTGGGAATGAAGTGAGCTAAACGAAGCGTCTACCCACAGGAGAGTGAACGGACATGATGTGATGCTTTCCAGAATGCCGTATCGTAGTTACCAGGAAAACCTCCTATGTGATAACTATGCGATAGATCAGTATGGCTACTCACAAAGATGCCAGAGGATGAAGAAGTTGCCGAACATTACGTACAGTCTGATGGAAAAGTTCAAGATACGTAAAAGAAACAATGCTGTATTTTAAGCACAGGTACAGATGTGTGTAGCAAAAATACAGAGCCCACGCCAGGCAAGGAAGCCCCATGTTCGTGCGGGGCGTGGGGGTGAGCACTGAAGACAGGGTTCCAGGGAAATGCAACTTGACAGTGAGATTTTATTCCCTGAAACGTCAGATTATGGAATCCATGAACATCTGTTAAGCCTTTGTGGTTGGAACATGGCTGTTTATATTACTTCCTATATTTTCTACATGTTTAAAGTAGTTTTTACTTAAAAAAAAAAAACAGACTAAGAAATGCAAAAAATGCCACTTTCACACCTCTCCGGGCCCGCTCTGTCCTCGGTGGTTGAGGCCTGTGTCCTCCTGCCCGGTCTGTGCCAACAGCCTGTGTGCGCCAGGGTCTGTCCTCTCCAATCCGTCTTCCTCACCCCTCTGCTGCGACAGGGCGCCCCTTAACACATGAGCCCGGCCACGCCGGTCACTCTCAGAGGCGCCCCCTTCAAGCCAAGGCACAGCCTCCTGGGATGCAGCCCAGAGATCCATTTCCGGCCTTGTCTTCCGGTTTCCGCCATCTTTCTGTTAGTTCCTTTGAACACACCACTCTGGTTTTTTGTTTGTTTGTTTGTTTTTGGTTTTTGGTTTTTGCTTCTTTTGGCTGAGGTTGTTTCGCTCATGAAACGCTGCTCAGGCCTTGCCTCCACCTGGAAGACCTCCTTGATTGGCCCAGGCTAGACTGGGTGGCCTCCTCCAGCCTTCAACAGGCCTCCGGCTCACCTGTCTTCTGGAATGACGCTCTGCAAATCTCTCAGCAGCCTGCGGAAGGACCGCGATGACCGTAGCTTTAAGACTTGAGACACTGCCTGGCCCAGAAATACGTGACAGAATTGCATGGCGTGGCACCCATTTACCACCACCTTCCCCCTTTCTAGTTCTCCCCGCTCCCCTACTCCACCTCAAGAAAACAAGGAACGAACTCAGGCGTGGGGCTCTCGCCTTGCTCACAACTTCAGGGACACCTACGCTGTGTATTAAGAGTCTGTGCACTCAGAGGTGGGGACAAGGCCTCCTCACCGTTCTGCTCCTTGGCCTAACGTGCAAACTTAGCTGCTGAGTCTGTCTCCCCAAAGAGTTCATCCCAAAAGCGTTTTTTGATCACATTCTCTCTTCCAGTGCTCGCCCGTGGTACCCCCCACTGCCTCTTATGTCCCCTCATGCCCAGGATACCTTACTGTCGCTCTTCCACATTGTAATTTACCATCTCTGCTTTCCTTCCACTCCGGGCCTAAATGAACATATTTGAACTACAGCGTGCTGTCCCTAGGTGTCCTGTAGGCCGCTTGACGAAGGCCTCGGAGAGAATGCACAGCTTGGGTTTAAAAATAAATGACTGAAATTTCAAGTGCAGCGCGGGAGACGTGACCTAGTTAGCGTTTTTAACAAGCGGGATTCACGCCTGGGACAGGATCACACTTCTGTGCTTCTGCAGACTTACTAACTTAGACCTTTTCTAAAATGTGTCCTCGATAAATCTCAAATGCCTCAGAAAATTCGTCTGAAATATTTAAGATCTAGATGAGGCTTATCAGCATACACACAAACTGGAATAGCTTCATTCGACTGATTTCCTACCCAATAAATCTTGCCCAAGGAGCACCGAGGCTGTAAAAAACTATTTTGGCACAAAGCAGATCGTGAGATTTATGATTTATGGACGTCGGGGCTGTTCTCACCTCTCCGCAGCTTATTCACCGCCCTCCCCCCAAGGAAGAACTCGCCGCACGACCCTCTCCCCGTCACTGACACAGATGTTTTGCAGATGCCACACAAAGCCCATGTCACACGGCACCAGGGACCTCGCCACCGTCAAGGGGAAGGGGCAGAACAGATGGTCACGTGATCTCGCAGGCATCACCGGCGGCCACACCACACACGGTGCACAGAGCTCAGAGAGACGCTCGGGGCACGCGTCCTTCCTTCTAGGCTCGAGTATGACAGACCCGGGAAGGGTGGCTGTCCATCAGCTCCAGAATTTCCGGGTCGTCATCCGGCGAGAAGCCTGGAGTTCGGCGCTGGCTCCATCCAGCTGTGGTGCCCTTGGCACAGCAGCCCGGTCGCCCCCAGGCCCAGCCCCCCATCTGCGCTCTATGGAGCCCTTGTTCCTCAGCACTGCAGAGGGGCTCCCGGAAGCAGAGGGAACAGACACATCCAAGCTGCCGGGATGTCAGATGCTTGGCGGTGCCGGCTCCTGAGATGACAGGCTTTCGTTGTCACCTCTCTTGTGTCCCATCACCGTTTTTATAGCCATAATTCTCCCCCAAATCAGATTCCCTGCGAGTCAGTTATGGAACGAGGACAGACACGAAAAGCACATCGGTGTGTCGGAAATTCTCATGCCAGCCATGGAATGTCGACACCATCAAGGGACAAGATTCCGCCTCTCTTGTCCCCATGTTCTAGAGCTTAGACACCCCCTCAGGTTCCAGCTGGACTTCTGAACCCCAACAGCAGCGATGACGAACAGGACTCGGGTGAGGCCCCCCAGGGTGCCTGCGACCAAACCCTCCGTGGCTTCCCCGCGTCCAGCCGGTGGCCGCTGTGAGTTGGGGCCGCCGCTCCCCTGCCCGGGACCCCAGAGGGCCGTCGTCAGCGAGGGCGCCTCACCGCGGGCCAAGGGCACAGTGTCTCCTCGGGCATCCCTTGAATCCGGCTACCTGGACTGGAAGGGAAAACGCGCAGCTGCCACAGGCCACAGTTGTGGCGACAGAGGTCCCAGGCCCAGGGGCGGTCCAGATTCACAGCCCGGAAACGCCAGGAAAGCAGCCTTTTGGTGACAGAGCCACCACGTTGTCATCCTGACAGCCTCCAAAGGGCTGCAGTGGCAGCCAACTCAGTCACAGATGCGGAGTGCTCAGCTCGAGAATGACCGTGTGACAACCGGGAGAGACTGTCTCGTGGGCAGCTCTCCTCTACCCGGCCAGCGCCCATGATCTCACGCAGCCTGGCCCTCTGCGTGGACCCCCGCCGGCTGCCCTGGGCCCTCAGCTACCCTGGGAGTCACCACCAAGGCAACAGTCACTGCCCGGCCAGCTCCAAGCCAGGCCGGTCTCCGCACCACCCCACGGCACGGAGCCTGGTGACGTGGCAGCGTGCGTGGCCTGGGCAGGCTGGAGCTGGAGCTGGGCGCCCTGTTTGAGCCCCAGCGCCGACACTGGGAAGCCTCAGCAAGCTGTGCGGCTGTCTGCGCCTCAGCTTTTCCATCTGAACAATGGGGTTAAAATAGCATTGACCTCAAAGGTGGTGTAAGGGTTGACTCAGTAGGTGAAGAGCGCTTGGCATTCTAAGTGCCACGAATCATAAGAGCCACTATTCTTGTAACTGAGCACACGGACCTGCCAAAGAGCCGCATGTGTGGGGTCCATCTGTGCCCCCATTTCAATGGCCGATAAATCACTTTTTTTAAGGTGAGATAAAGTAAAATGAACAAAGGCACGTGGCCGAGCTACATAAAAGAGGAGACGCTCAGTCAAGTGAACTGGCAAGACAAATAATTAGTGATGAAAAATCTCTCTCTCTCTTTTTTTTCCCTCCAGTGAATTCCTTTTTTTAACTGTCCCCTTGCCCGGGCTAGAGAAAATTACGATCGCAGCTTTTATGGCATAACAAAAATGGAGATAGCTTTATAGCCTTAATAACGTGAGGATAACGTGAGGACCCGTAATGAGAGTTTAGCACAGGGGAGCAATCTCTCCACGGCGTGAGATAAATATCAAAAATTGCAGTTGTCGCTTCCTCAGGCACAAAACGAACGACTGGCGTTTGCTGCCCTCCGAGGAAGCGTCGGAGAGGTCCCCACGACGCATTCCTGGAGCTGATGTTGGTGCACCATCCCGTGGGGACACAGCCTTCCAGAAACGCGGTACATGTATAACGGACGGATGCGGGTGACGGGCCCGGGCTGCACGAGGACGCTCGGGAACCCCACCCACTCCGGACCACCCCGATCGGGAGCTGACCTGCATCTCATCCGGCCACTGGTGCATCTCATTCTAATGCCACCTGAGTCACAGCATCTACATGGCATCCCTCACCACCCCGGGGTCTGTGCACGGGGTTCTAGAAATTTCAGGGATGCCCCAGGAAAGGACAGGAGAACAAAGTGGTGGTCACGCACACAAAGGTCACTGGTGGCACCTGGACAAGCACAGCACGAGACGGTCCAGGCGTTGTCACACGGTGTCACGGGCACATGAAACGGGCTCTGCTTCTAACACCTGGACGTTTGGATTCGGCAATGCTCATGGGCAGTTGAGTCAACGCGTCTCAGACCACTGAGAAGGAATGAACCACCCAGGGACAAGACCCAAAGCCATCTGGGGCTCGCTCCTACGACACGCTGGTCAGGCCAAACGAAACTCAGGTCATTCCCCTTCCCGAGTGACATAACTTATGCCAAATGGCTGAACCACGTAAACCAGGCCTATCGGTAATGTCTGATTCTTCTGCTACTTAATCACTCCATTTCTCTGAACTTAGCTCCCTTGTCTGAACAGTCAGCCGCCGACTAATGTTTATCCCACTGCCCTCGACACCTTGACATGGAACCGAGTCCTAAAGAAGATTCATGCGAAGCGCCTGAGATGCTTCATAAAAACACAGATTCTTGGACCCCAACTGCCCCACCGAACCTACATTCTTGGGGGTGAAAATGGGTCATCTGTAAGTTTTTAAAGCTCTCCAGGTAGTGGGCGGCCAGGTTGCGAGCCAAGATTCTAGAGGCTTCTGTGGGGAAATGCAAGGTATGATCTCTGCCCTCAGGATTTCCTTGTTGTTTCATTGGGATCAGATGCATGCACTTTGGGAACGGAAGAGAGAGGTCCAGGTGAGAGAAAATCAAGCACGACGCCAGAGAAGAGGTGACACAGTGTCTACAGGACAACGAGGTGTCACGTAGTCGTGCCAACGATCTGTCCAAGGTGGGTGTTGAGAGGGAGTGAAGAACCCAGGACAGTGAGGAATCTGGGCTGGCGTCAGAACATGCAGAGTCTCTGTCAGTCAGAAAAGAGTGACCGAGTGTGGCAGGAAGAAGGAAATGAAAAAAGACGGGAGAGAATGACCAAGTGCCATTCTGATGTAAGGACTCTAAGCCATGACCCCTACGTGTGCAGAAATGAAATAAAAGGCATGCTGTGGCTTCACTATGACAAGAGTTAGGGTTTTGTTTGTTTGTTTGTTTGTTTGTTTTTTTGCTGTGAGATATATAGAGCGTTTTAAGATATTGTGCGTTTGAAAGAAAAACAAATTAAACACCTGTATAGACAATGTATCACGTGCACAATTAGAGTAAGGACCACGTCTGAGATATTAGAAGCTCATGTGTAATTAGTTGGATCGCTGTTAGTACTTGAGATGTGTCAACTCCAAATTGAGGTGCGCCATAAAAGGAATATACAGAGTACAAAAGAACGGAAAATCTTGTATTAATAGTTTTTATATTGATTGATTACATATTGAAATAATATTTTAGATCTATTGAGTGAACTAAAATGTCCCATGACATTAATTTCAGCTGTTCTTTTTTACTTTTTTTAAAAAATGCAACTCCCAGAAAAATAAGCAAAAATTCTATCCACGGCACACATATTTCTACTGGAAAGTGCTGTCCCAGAATTCCTTGCTCTCAATTCTGTGCCATTCCTGAATATATAAAAGTTCTTTCTACTGAAACAGCTGATATATGGTAAGACTGCACAGCCATAACAAAACGTTGCCATAGCAATGCGGGCTCTCGTGGTCACGCCCGTGAATATGTAAAAAATGTTGGACATTGGTGCTTCGCTTGTCCCATTCACATCGTTTCTGACTGAGCGATGCATCTGGTATAATTCAGAAAACGGATAAGAAACCTACAGTTTCCTAAGCCTCACACCCTCCCAATAGTTACTATAATCACACGCTTCCTATACAAACAGCGTTCAAAACACAGTTTGCATAATTTAAAAACAGCCATTATTTGCCATTTGCTAAATGCAAGTAAGAACATTTATCTTCCAACAATTATCTAGCAGCCCCCCGGAAGGCATTTTCTCTTTAACATAATTTTTTTTCTCACCAACGCACTGCAAAACTCATTATCGATTTATAGCTTAACAATCACCGCTGTGTGGCTCCTTCATTATTTCGCTTCGTCTTCCTCGCTGTAAAAGAATTTTTTATTTTTTAAAAAAAGTCACACTGAGAGAATGGAAAGTTCTCTCGCTTCCTCATCCTCAGATAGCATAACCAGCACCCTCACTTTCCCTGGCTTTGCTTAATGGAAGCTACTTCTAGAAGACAGAGCGCTCAACTTCGTACACCATTTTCAAGACTTCTAGTCAAATGTTAAGACGGAGTTCTAAGAAGCAGCATGATAACATCGGTAGGATCAATGTCCTGAAATTCTTTTCTTTATAAAGTTTTATACTGCTGGCTCTCCATCTAACGGACTAAGGAATTGAATTGTTATAGACACCTACATATATTATATATCAAAATCTCTCTGAAGAAACCATAATAAGCAGTCCAGGTATCAACAAACAAGACATTTAAACAATGGATGAGGGACTAATAACAACATCTCACACCGGCAGAGTACATCAATTATTTTTTTTTCAATTATTTTTCCTATTTCATCTTTCAAACCCACTGAGGTTTATAATCTAACTTTGTTGATGAAACATTCATCGACTTGCCCAAGGGAAAGGAAGGGAATAAAAACTTGTGGAAACTTTATGAGAACGCGGCTTCAGCACTTGCATACAATTATTTTCTTTAATCATATCTAATTTCAACAGCTTTGAGACAGGTGCGAATGTTCCTTTCTAGTTGATGACACAGGGTTTCAGATGGCTAAGTGACTTGTCAGCAGCCACATATAATAATGAGGACGCAGCAGGAACTGACACAGATCGGCTCAGTCCTTCTTACTCCAAACTCAGCGCTGTTTCCACTGCAGTGACACCCGTACGCACATTCCGAAATTAAATCAACTCTTTTAGGTACAGTGATGCTCCAGACTATGCCGAGGAAAGCAGTCAAAACTCGGACACTCAGAAGTGGGCCCACAGAAATGGGGACCATGTCAAAGGCGACCTTGGCATGGGGTAGAGGACGCAGAAGTTCTAGGAAGTTCCAGGAAGCCTACCATGGAAGATTTCAGGGCCAAAGAGCTTCCACATACATTCGTAACCTTTGTCTAGCCAGGTCCAGAAATTAAAACTAAATTAAATTAATTTTGGTGATGGGTAAAGTGATCTGCAGTGGAAACAGGTATCTTTATGGAAACACGTTTCTGAATTGGTGACGTCAGGAAAACTAGGAATGAATAAGCCGAAATATAATGGTAGCTAACATTTATTTAGTTATAATTATGGACTAGTACCTATAAAATTGAACATGTTCTTTGAACATATTTAAAACATCCGCTTTAAAGTCTTTGTCTGGTATTATCTAACGTACTGTTCTCCTCTGCCTCCAACAGTCACAACGCTCGACGATTTCTCTGACTGTTTGCAATGAACGTCTCCGGTGGCAAAGGCTGTCTGCACTGGGCATGTTCTGAGTCAGCGCCAATAGGCAGCTTCGTGAGTGGGGTCATTCAGAAAACAACCAGATGGGTTGAATAGCGACAGTTCTCTAAGAAGGTGGCTTCTAAGGACTTCCAGCCTTGTTTTGCTCCCTCCAAGGGCTCCAGGCTGTCGGGTTTTACCAAGACGGCATACTGGTGGTTTCAAGTCTACCCAACAGCTGAGTAGGAAGAGATGAAAATAGGACAAGTAAAATGTCAAAAACCTCACTGTTATTGTTTTTCTTGAATAAACACTCCTCTGGGGTGTTGTAAGTCTATGGACAATTACAGAATTCTGAAAATGTTGATTCTGGCTGTTTTTGCCGTGTTCTCACTGCTTTTATGGAGTAGTTCAGTGATCTTTTCTTCATCGTTTTTGCTGGCATCGTCCATTCAATCGTGCACGCAAGTACCAAAAAAATCCAACAGGAAAAAGAAGAGTTTCCAGAAATAATGCTAAGTCAACCCGATATGCCTACAGGAAAAATAAACTTTACCCTCTAACATTTACCATAGACAAAAATTAATTAACAAATAAGTTAAAACGTAAAGTTTACAAAGAAAAACAGCAAAGATCATCTTTGCAGCTGGACGTAACTAAGGTTTCTTAGATGGGATAAAGAAAGCAACCATAAAAAAATGATATTTCATCAAAATTTCCAAATCCTGTCATCAAAAGACACAGGTGAGAAAATGAAGAGGCCAGCCACAGAGGAGGAGAAAATATAAGTGCAACGTTCATCTGATGAAGAATTTGCATGCAGCATAAAGAACTCTTAAAACACAATAATAAAGACAATGACCAAATAACAACGGAAAAATGTTTTGAAAAGATATTTCACCAACAAGGAGATATAGAAGACCAATATGCACAGGAAAACCTGCTAAACATCATCCGCCGTGGAAATGCAAGCTGAAGCCACAAAGTAATGCTGAACATCTCCAAACAGACATCTCCAAACTGACAAGACTGACGTCTACAAACATTGGTAAGCACCAGCCGGAGCTGCCAGAACAGTCATACTGCGTCATTATGACATTATGGGTGTAAAATGATACAACCACAGGGCAAAAGCCAGGAAATTTTTTTCCAAAACTATACACCTATTTTGTGACCCAGCAATTCTACTCATATGCTTGCCATTTATTCTTAGTAGCCCCGAAGTACAAGCAATCCTGGTGTCATCATCGGTGGGAGAATGGATGACTACACCGTGGTTTATTGATGCAGTGAAACACTGCTCACCAATTAAAAGAAAACATTGCTATTTCAAAGAGTAGCACAGAGAGACCAGTGTTCCACCGTGGTGCCGGGAGCCCGGGATGACCATGGGTGTCATGGCAGCCGTCATTCATGGCACTCGCTCTCTCTCACACTCGGTCCCCAAGTTTTCTGAAATGGTGCAAAGGCATAGAACTGCCTTATTATTTTTTCTGGAAGATTTTAAGACTTCTGGGTTGTGTTCTCAAAGAGAAGAGAGAGTTCAGTCGTCGGAGAGAAGAATTTTCGAGGCCAGACCGACTGGGCAGACATGAAGTCAAGTGGACGTGAACGAAGCTGCTTCTCACACACTCTGACGTCCTGCTACGAACATCTACCCGTCGGGGAGAACCTCATGTATGGAAAACTGTGCTTCCACCAGTAGACGGGGCGTGAGAGCACCCACAAGGTGGGAAGGCCTATCCTGAGATGCCCCCGTCACAGGGCGGCGCTGTGCCACCAACTATGGCCATGTCCGATGCCATGTGCCCAACCCTGCCTCCCTGTCCCAGATGTGGCCACTGAACGCAAGGGGAGCCCTCCCTCAGGCTGGCCAGTGACGTGTGACCGAGAGCACGGGGATGGGTGGGGACAGTCGGAAGCTGAACAAATAGAAAGCAGGGGATGAAGCACTTCAGATGCATCTGGAGATACTGGTGTGTGTCCGTGGACGCCCGTGAAGGTCCCT
This sequence comes from Macroglossus sobrinus, assembly GCA_004027375.1. NCBI lineage: Eukaryota > Metazoa > Chordata > Mammalia > Chiroptera > Pteropodidae > Macroglossus > Macroglossus sobrinus. Next base: position 119,960 of record PVKZ01003444.1, read on the forward strand.
CCCGTCGGGACGAAGCCCAGGCACCTCCGCTCTGACATGAGTGACTTCAGCGCCGTCAGACCCAGGGACCAGGGCTGCAGCTGCACCTGCTGTCAGCGAGCACGACTTCACTCCACCCTGCGTCTGCGTTTTCTTCCTTTTCCTTCGGGGTCTCTGTTTCTTTCTAGCACTCGTGCTTGGCGATAACATCAGCACGTGACCCGCCTCCTCCGTGCTTGGAGGTGTTGGGGTTAAGCGACTGTCCGGGCCAAGTGCCTCACGAACACGGGCCACCGCGAGTGGAGAGGTGGATCGGCCAGGGCAACGCGGTGACACACAGCTGGGCTTCCAGCAACACCTGTTCCCCTACAATGCTGAAGACGCTTGAACCATTCAGCCCCTGGGCAGAGGGCCCCCGGAGAAGCGTTCAAAGTCATCACAGGTCCCGTTTCTTTCCCGAAGAACATCTTTATCCGGAAACCAACCCAAAACAACACAGTTCATCAGCGAAATTCAGGACCCAAGAAGCTACCTCGTCGCTTAACACACTTTACATTCCCGTTTTCGGAGAAAGTTCTTTCTCCTCAAACGCCCACATGGCACCGACGGCCAAGAACACAGCAACTGTTACTAGCGTTTAAAGAGTTTATTTATAACCCATCCCTGAAATTTCTCCTCAGTATACAGAAAATTTTCCTACAGATATTTTTAAATTAAAAAAGCCTACCTTTTTTTTATACGCCAAGTGAATAAACCAGAAAAATCTAGAAATTTAAAGGACCTGGTCAAAAATCTTACGTACAATTATAGGCAAAAGCTTACTTACGGGAACCACAGTGCAAATCAAGGGTATTTTCAAATTTTTCCAAATGAGATTGAAAAGAATCAGCACATTTTCCAAGTTTTAAAAAATTGTTTAACGAAGATGTTTACTTCCTATGCGTTTTGTCCTAGAAAGTTCTGTGGGTCGAGGGCACATGGCATCCTTGCACGATCCTTAGTTTGCTGAGAGCGAGTATAAGAATTTTAGAAGACTCATCTGGACAGATGGACGGTTCTATTCGCCTTCTGGGGTTGTCACCGCAGCTGCTGCAGAATCCTTCCAGGGGCACTGTCCCAAACGCCATCCTGTGACAATGCGAAGGCCCGTAGTGGGCCACATGAGATCTTAAGTCCCTTGGCATTGAAGTCCGCTCTTTCTCTCCCAGTTCTGTGTAGTCACGTTGCGTCTCACCCCTCGCAGCTGGCGAGCATGGAGATAATAATACCTGGACCATCAACGATGGCATCTTCTTCCTTCTTCACTTCCTGGGTCTTCTCCTCCTGCTTCCGGTGGGGTGGACCTGCCTTGACAGCCTCTTCACGAGTCAGTCATCGGTCCCCAACTGTTGCTTTACATTTTGAGCTTCGCCCGACGTTATAGTAAGTGAATGAGCGTTAATAATGTGCATTGCAGTGATCTTAGAAGGTCTGGGTAACGATTCTCAATCGACGGCACAGTTTTCTGGAATTAAACCTTGAGTGGGGAGCCCGGTCGACCTCCACTTACAGATGTCACTCGTCTGCTGGGGGTGCCACGTCTCAGCACCTGCTTCTGTGGTGGGGACCGTACTTCTTCACATACGTACTTCTCTTGAAGTCACCCCACCTGAGTAAATCTCACTCTCGAAGGACCTCCCCTGGTCACACAGTCCTATGAGGCCACCAGAGTGTCTCACATTGTCACGTCCAATACGATTTGGTCACTCAAACCTCCCGGTCCACGGTGCTTCCCCCATGGCAGGGGAGGGAAGGTTCTCAGAGCATCTCTTGGGAGTTCAACAACTTTTTAATTCTTTAAACAAATTAATTACCATTTATTTCAATTCTGAAAAAAAAAGGATTAGCAACAAGGTCATTTGTCAGGGAGAGTAATTGAACCAAAATTGCCACGGCAACAAAATTTAACAGCTTGAGGTTCATGTTTTAGCCAAATTAAACAGTTAAAAATTTTTTGGCTTGGTGTTCACTGCGATTTGACCTCTAAGCTGAACGGCCAATGGTTTGTCACCAGTTCTATAAACGCAAACACAAGCTGAGCAGTGTGAACGGGCTTCAGGAAGGACTGCAGCCCGGCGCTGGGGACCCCAGATGGGGGTGCAGGTCTAGGGTGATGGCCTTTTTCGTGCTGCTGAGACCCTTGGAGCCTAGAGGATCCACTGTCATCACAGTCAAGGGTTTGGCACTTTCTATTCGCAGAATGGAAAGAAAGGAAGCTGTGTATCAGGAGATGAGAGAGAGTCTGGGAGATAATGGGGAGGTAACAGCTGAAGGTTTCCTTAACTCATAATGGACCAAAGGCCCCCAAAGTTCCCCAAAGCTCCCCTCTGAGCATGAGCTGTAGGCAGTCCCAGGACAGAGAGACCCATTCCAACTTGTGGGTCACGGCTGGAGAGTTCTCCGTACTTTACAACCAGAAATTTCCGGGAAGAAAATGTATTTGTTTTTACTCAATCCAGTGGGGGCTCCCCCACTCTGAAATCCACTTCAGCGCTGGCACATAGGTTTCGTTACGTGACAGCCTCGCTCTGGCGAGAAGCACGGTGGGGAGCAGGGACTACTACTCCAGGCCCTGCAGGGATGAGTGGGAAACCCATCCCATCGCCCACTCCCGAGGGCGGGGGTGAGAGGACCGGCCCCCAGCCTCCATGAACGAGACCTCCACGTGCCCCCAGCCTCAGAGCCCAACCTTCCTTACACTGTGATTATCACTTCCAGCAGCTTCTTTTCTGTTTTCCTCTCCTCCAAATAACTCTACTTGCTCTCCTCACTCTTCTACGTTTGGTCTCTCTGTAATCATACACAGCCTCGTGGCCTCAAGTGTGACCTTGAAGTCAATGGCTTCCCAGTGCTTGGCTGCAACCCAGGCCGCTCCACCCCTCACTCATGTGCTGGTCAGCATCCCAGATGCAAGGATCGGGTTTTCCCCTCGATCCTGTCCCCTGCTCCAACGTGGTGGCCATTAAAGGACAGAGGGAACGACGCAGGGTGAGATGAGCGATGGCCCCCCGAAGCCTTCCCACCACCCCCCGCAGGCAGCGCCACCCCGCCTGCCAGCAGCCACGGAGGAGCTTTGGAGAGCAGGCGGGCGGGTCCCACGGCAGGGGCAGCGCCCCTGACAGCCAGGATGGGTGGTCAGGCCTGCAGGCAGCACTGAGTGCCTTGTGCGCCGAGAGAACGGACAACCGTTGCCACATGCTGACCCCAGCACCAGGCGGGATGAGGTGGCTTGGTGTGGTGAGGCCCGGAGGATGGAGAGAGGGCCAGACGCCCCCGCCTGCCGCCCGTGCACCACCTGCTCCCTGTGACCAAAGGCCACCAGCTGCCGGAGGGGATGGCTTAGAGGGAGGGGCAGCAGGACAGCCAGGTCTAGGTCTGCACTGTAATAACACGAAGGACACTCCATAACGCAGCATGATCCAAATCAACATTTTTAACCCCGTAGAAACTGAGCTCTCAGTTTCCGATGCTGTTACTGGCAGAAATGATGGCTCATGACCGAGCCGAGAAAACGAGGAAGAATCCAACTCTCTTTGTGACCGAGCTGGGGCTGGAAATTTCAGACCCACAAGATCCATAAAGAACACGTGGACGCCCACGGCTGCACGTGAGAAAGCCACCCGGTCTGTGCCTAACGTGTACGACGACCATAAAATAAAACACGTGACGCCTGAACACGTGCTCAGCGGCCGCGACGGGAGGCAAGCACGCCACTGCACCGAGGGCCGAGAGAGAAAATAAAGTGAGGACCTCATAAGGAGCTGCGTACGGCCTGACACGTCTGCCGACCCGGTCGGTGCACGTGAAGCCACACGGCCACTTCCGGTGGCAATGCCCTATGGTCTCACTCAAAGGAGATCACCAGCAAGTTCAGTATACCCAGCAACCCAACAGAATAGCAGAAACGCCGTGTGGAGCCCTCCGACGCCACCGCGCTTCCCAGAGTCACCGACAGTCTGCACAGGGCGGCCGTGACAGATGTCCACGCGGGCTGCTTTCTTTGTCACCGTGCCCGATTTCTTCCTCCAGCACATGTGCCCCGTGGAGAACACACACGTTGTTGGATGGCTGTTGTGATGGTCATTTTCTCCTCTGTGACCGTCTATGACCGTTTCAAATGGAAACGACTGTGATTACGCAGGGAGGGACATCGCACCCTCCTCCCTGCGGGTAGTGCAGCCACAGCCCTTCCCTTTATGGTCCCCCGTCAATATCCCCGCTTTCCTGCCCGCCGGTCTGTCCATTTCAGAAAATGAGAGGCGTGTCCTTACAATACGTCTGTCACTTTTCAAAGAAGGAATTCAGACTTTGTGTTCACAACATACAAATGATACTGGACATCTGCATCAATCTTCCTGTTTTAAATTGCTTTCAGCATAGAACGGAAGACTGGAAATGTTCTGAAAGCAGAATTAAACAATGATGTGTTAAGATCCTCGGAAATGAGATTCTCAGGTCCTGGAGAGAGATATATATATATACACACACACACGTGTGTGCGTGTGTGTGCGTGTGTGTGTATGTGCAGTAAACATTCCACTCAGATCCGAGTTATCCATGTGATTTATGAAGCTGTTATTGGCTGAACATCTAACCGAGGGATAAAGAGGCTGAGCGACTGTCAGCAGCAGGAACTGGGAACCGGGCTGCTGGACGTCGGGGGCCGGCGAGAAGCTGGCCAGGCGCACGCCGGCATTTCTCACTTACTCTGAAAACAGTTAATCCTCATAAAACATCAATCTCACGGGATTTAATTTTTATGAGGCGCTGACCATAAATAATCGCCATGTGCCCACGGGGACAAAGGAGCAAGCCCTTCCATTTACTCTCCCTGAGTCTGCATCACCGTGAAGAAAGGAAACGGGTCCGCGTGACCCCGAGGGAGTGAGCAGAAAACTGTAATTTGCTGTAAACCAGATTAAGCTCAAGGCCCTCATCAATGGAAGGCTATATATTTATTAGGTAAATTGAGGGTGATTTCAGAATGCAAAACAGAATAAAGCTTGACGAATCTTTCATTCAACAATCACTCCTTTTTTCCAGTCCGAATCCAAGCCGATTCCCCTGGAATAAAACGCGTTCAGACGCCGTAATTCGGCGTGGACAACCATGATGAGCACGGGGCAGGCGAGTCCCCGTGCTGGTCCCGGTGGCGCTCGGGGTTTTGAATGCTGAGGCTTACGCAGTGTGAAGGGTCTGTCAAGGGCAGAACAGTGAATAGATACGGGCAAACTGCCATTGGACCCACATCGTTGCATCATTAGAAAGTTGCTCTCTTGATCGTCTCAGAGGCAAACGGAGCCCGTGAAGAGTGTGCCCGGACACGCACTGTGTCCCGTTACACAAAATAAATGGCGTAGGCACAGCACTGTGTGTCCAGGAAACATCTGGAATCAGGGAAGCAAAGAAAAGCCCATATAAGGAGGAAGTGAGGGGCAACAGCCATTACCTCGCAGGCCCGTCGTTTCAGGTTAATATGAAATCACGTGACATGGGACCGCCCTTGCCAGCACGACGTCACGGTGCACAGTGTGACCTGGAGGGAAATAGGTGTGGATGTCTGTGTCACCTGACGGAACAGGACAAGGTCCTCTGATATTCATATGGGGAGGAGAGAGAAAAGCATCTCGGTTAAATCTGGGTTTTGGCCTAACGGGCTATCATGTGACAACACACGCCAGAGGGATGTTTCAGCAACTTTCATCTCGAGAAGGAGACAGAGGGGAGTGTTTTGAAAACGGAAGCTTATTTGAGATACAACATAAAAGGGAGAAGAGCAAAGTCATTTCTTTGAACGTAATACCAACCCGGTCATAATACTCTCGGCGGCATCTGAATAATTGATGAACTTGACCTTCTCTGTGAGAGAATCAATATGCTGTTTCCATCCTAATCACTCACTCTGCACTGTAATTTTTTTCCCTAAGGACAGGGAAGATGTTTAGCACAGTGCCGAAGGCCCTGACTTCTCAGATTACTGAACTCGTCTCCCCACACGTGAACATACAGAGCGCCGAGCGGGCGCCCCAGCGCTGGAGCTTTATACGCAAATGCACAAGTGACGACGTGAGGGTGGACCGATACGTACACACTCAGCGTCACACAGACTGCTGAATTTTAGTTTATGTCCTAGAGACCATTCACAGTCTGACCTGAAGAAAACAAAACCAACCTCACAACGAAGCAGGTGCCTGGAGAATCTGAGCTGACACGGGCTTTGCCTTATGTACGCACACGTCCTGGGATCCGACGTGGCCAAGTCGGGGCGCCCCCTCCCCAAGTTCCATCTGTAAACAGACCAGTCCTTAGAGTGGAACGGTTGACCCCAAGGAGCAAAGATGGAGGACACAGGAATATTGGTTTTGATACATTATCCCAAGTGTCAATAAAGAAAAAAAAGAAGGTACTGAAAACACATTGTTAAAAAATGAACGAGTGCGATTATTTTGCAACGACACCAACAAGTCCTGGATGAGAGCGCCCGGCACAGCCTTGGCACATATTAGGCAGAGGTCGGACGGAGACGTGATGAAAGAATGAGCGTGAAACCCACACAAACGAGCTCCGGTGATTTCCACGCTGATACTCGGGCCTGCGGCACAGTTCGCAGGACCGGCACCGCATGAGAATGCGAGGCCCCTGCTGTAAAAGTTATTCAAACTCCAGCGGGGTGACCATAGCACAGTACATCAAGCACGGGGTGCTCGTGGTGCAGGGCCACGGGGCTGGCCTTCCTGTCCCCCCTGCGTTCCGAGCCGAGGGGGCGGTCCCTGCTGCTTTGGGGTCACTGAGCAGCTGAGGTCACACACAGCTCTCTCCTCCCCCGTCCCCTCAGGCTCCAGACACGTGGGAAGCTGCGTCCTTCCGGCTGGTCCCGTCCGACTCTCAGCTTCGCCTCCTGTCCCAGGACGGTGTCATTGTGCCACCTCCACCCAGGGCCTTCCCACCCGCTCCGCTCTGGTGTCCATGTCCACCTCCCAGCTCGGCGCCCCTCAACCTCCCAGTCCAGTGGCCCCTCTCTGTCCCTCCCTTCTACTCGTACACATTCGTCTGCTCACCATGTACTGAACGAGGGCTGCTGCACCCGCTGTCGTGCTAGACGCCACACAGGGTTTATTTACAGGTGGCCAGCATCACACACACACACACACATGCATGCGCACACATACACGCACACACACACGCATGCACACATTCACACATGCACACACACATGCATGCACACATTCACACACATGCGCGCGCACACATGCACACACACGTACACACATGCATACACGTGCACACTCACACGTGTACACACACATGCGCACGCACATGCACGCACACACACACACGCGCACACTTGGCACTCCTCTCCTGAGTATCTTCCTTCCCGACTCTCTCCACTGACCTGTCTCTGCCCTATATGCTGCTGTAACCCTGAGTCCTCAGTCTAGGTCCCCCCTACACACACAGGCTCTGACAGCTCCATGATTCTGTCCCCACCTCCACAGCAACGATTCCTAAGCCCGTGCGTCTACCCTGAACTTGGCCCTGGAGTTCTCTGCCTGCCTCTCAGCCCACTGCTGGGTGTCTGCAGTAGACGGTCCAGGCGCAGCCCAAACAGCCCGTCCTAGTCCGGACTCCACGGCTGACCCTTGGACGCTGCAGGGGTTCTAGCAGCTGACCCCCTGTGCAGTCGAACAGCCTCACATAACTTCCGACTCCCCAGAAACGTAGCTGCAGTCGTCCCCTGGTATCTGTGGGGCATCAGTCCCAGGGCCCCCGGACACCTGAATACACAGATGCTCGAGTCCCGTTCACAGAGATGGCGCAGGTCAGTGCGCAGAGCTGGCCCTCTGCATCCACAGACTCCCAGCTGCGGATCGGAAACAGTACAGGCGTTCAGAAAACACCTGCGCACAGTGGGCCCGCCCAGTCCAAGGTCATGCGGTGCAAGGGTCAAGTTTGCTTTGTCCTCTCTTCCATTTCCCTCTTCACCTGCACGTACTGTACTCTTCATGCAGGTCACACCCACCTGTGACTCTGCCTGCTTGTCTGCAACCCACGCCCGCAATGCCTCTCTGTCCCCAATCCCGCACTTGGCTGGGAATCAGTAGATCCTCGAATGTTCGCTGAGATAAACGGTCTCCCCACACAGGGCTCTTTTTTTTTTTTCAATTTTATCTCCTTGAAGGATTTCAAGCTTGACTGTGCGGTTGAATCGCATTATAATAAATTATCATGCTGATTTCACGGGAGCCAGGGAGAGTAAATTGGAGACGACAGTGCTCTGGACATTGCCAACATTTAATTCCCCGTGGAACATCAGGTCTGACGGGCCCTTTAACTCATTCTGCCGTTTTGTTCCATTTATTAAACGCTTCCATTTGCTGAGTGACTCTTCTCGCAGGCCGAGGCGCGTTCGCATGGACAGCAGCAAATCTGCGAGGTGTTAAACGCTAAGCAACAAGATCACTTCGAGGCGGGGGGAAGACACAGCACGTCAGAGGGGCGAGCGATCTTAGACACGGTCAGGGCCTGTCCACTTGCACTTTGCACACAACAGAGCAAGGCCCGATGAAGTCACGTGACCGGACAGGGTCCCACGGGGAGTCGACGGCAAAGCAGCCGTGAGACACGGGTGTTGGTTCCGTGACACAACAACCGTCCTTGGTCTCCACACCCCACGGCAGAGACGGCGACGGCATCCCCATGTGCGCTCTCCCTGTGCATCTCAGCGGAGCACGCGGCCTGCTGGGAGAGAGACGACGGGTCCCAGCCTCCTCTGCAGCTGGGTGGGACCAGGTGGCTGACCCAGCGGTCCCCGACCTTGCTGGCACCAGGGACCGGTGCTCCTATGAGAATCCGATGCCCGAGGACCTGAGGCGGAGCTGAGGCGGTGATGCTGGCGCGGGAAGCGGCCGCAGACGCAGATGAAGCTTTGCTCGCTGGCCCGCCACTCACCTCCTGCTGTGCGGCCCGGTTCCTAACAGGCCACAGACCCACCCGTACCAGTCCCTGGCCCGAGGGTCAGTGACCCCCGTGCTATCTGATTCCCTTTCCCTGGTGCTCAGCTTTGTGTCAGGCTGTGGATGGAGTTAACAGTGATGGAGTAACAGTCACGGTAGTGATGGGGCCACCGAGCGAGGCTTCCCGGCCTCTCAGAAGTTCTCCTTGAGGAAACTCTGGCTGAGCAGATCCCGAGCTTTCTCTTCTGAGTCACATGCTCCTGTGACTCCCCCGCCCTTCCCTGTGGCACCTGGTCCCCCCGCACCTGAGTGTCTCAAAGTCACGTGTTCCTGTGACTCCCCCACCCTTCCCTGCACCTGAGTGTCTCAGAGTCACGCGCTCCTGTGACTCCCTCGCCCTTTCCTGTACCACTCAGACCCTCACATCTGAGTGTCACCCTGCCCGTTTCCTGTGCCTGCTTCGAAGTTCTCGTTTCCACAGGTGATTCTCACGGAGCCTCCTCCGACCCCTCCATGCCTCACCCGTCACTGCTGTGGCTTTTCTTCGAAACTTTCCTACCCTATCAACGTGCCCCTCGCAGCGAAGGACTCAGGGGCCTCTTGACAACATGACACTCAGCATCGATGGGCTTGGAGGGTTTGGCCACAGGTGGAGTTCCACGAAAGGCAGGTGCCAGACGTCAGATCTCCATTCCAGGCAGGTCTGCCACTTTCTTGGTGGCACCTTTGCTGTCTGCGGATTTGGCTGGACAGTCCTTGTGATGGAAGCCAGTGTGAGAACTGCCTAGAAATGTCCTTAAGCCACTTGTCCAAACTCAGCAGGACAAGAGAAAGGGAAATACTTGTCGAGCAAAGAGGTAGATAAAACAAGACTACCTCAAAATTAAGAGTGGAATATGGAATTATATTCACAGGTATAAAACACAAACACGCATAGAATTATCTACCTCCCCACCTCCCGATTCGACGATCTGACGTTTTGCCCCTGTCCCGGCATTGTCCCCGGTGTCCCCTGCAGATGCTTGATTACTGCTCTGTCACACGTATAAATGCAGAGCCCGCCTACTCAGGTCAAAGTTCACGGTACCCGTGCCGCCTCTTCTATTCCAGCACACAAGGATGCGTCACACACTCAGAACCATTTATTTCCTAAGCGACGATTTTTATCCTGCTTTTAAGTGCTAAGAAACTCTCACCTAGACACGCATGAGCATCTGCGTGCTTCACTTTTCTCCCTGTAAACAAGAAGGATGTTTCACTGAAGGACTTATGCAGCGGCCGGCCCTTGGGCTCCTCGCTCACTTAACTGTTAAATCCCAGTTTTATAAAACGCCAAGCATGAGCGTCCATTCTCGTCGGCGCCTGCGCAGTTCCGTGAGAACTGGCGACATCTAATGTGAGTTGCGTTTGCCTTCTGACTCCGACAAGGCCGGGAGCAGACATCGGCCCTGAGACCGCTGTCCTCCCGAGAGCGTGGGCGGGTCGCAGACCGGCGGGGACGTCGCCTCGCTGTCCAGCACCACGCAAGCCCAATCCAGCCATGAGCATTGGGGCAGTCGCTCTCCAGCACGGTGTATGTCCGATGCAGCCGTGAGCATCGGGGCAGTCGCTGTCCAGCACCGCGCAGGCCCGATCCAGCCGTGAGCATTGAGGCAGGAGCGACGTGCGGGTGACCCAGGAACGATGCAGACGGCACAGCACGTTGCTTTCCGGTGTGCACGCGGACTAACAGTGTGAGAGGGGTCAGCCGCGTGGCGGTGGATGCAGGACTTCACGCCCTTCCCCGAGGCAAGGCTTACACTGCAGGATCAGGATTTCCCAGCTTGAATCCTCCCTCCCACTTGGAACTATAATAAAGTGTCCCTGAAATGACAGGGATGGACGTCTGGCCTGGGATGAAGAAGGTACAGTTCATTTGCATGCCTGGAAGTAAAACATTGGGGCTGCCAGCAGTATCCCATCTGAACATGTAGCCCATCTTCCTGCCTGAAAGCGAGGCTTCCCTGTTTGTTCTGGAAATCGGCAGGTAAGTGTGGGTACATTAAGGCAACAACGGAGATTTTCGAATCGTGAATTCTGACCCCTGCTCTGCGCTACCTACGAATTGGCAGCTTATTCGATCTGTTCATCTATAAGATGGAACGAAGAGCAAGCACCTGCCTTGCCAGAGGCCTGGGCGGGGGGGCGGGGAACGCACGAGTGGACACGGCTGCCGGGCTGTCAAACGCAGAGCTTGTCACGGGGCCGAGGAATCACCTCATATTCTGTGCTGAGGGACAAGGCACTTTTCTGCGCATCCACACACATGAGCTCAGCTGGACTCTGAACCACTATCAGTGTCTCTAACAAGTAGATGCCACCCTCAAGGGCTAACGTGGGTTTTGAAAGCCAGCGGGGTCTGTTCAGTGACCTAAGTCAAGGGCAGCCCTTTGGGTAGCATAAAACACATGCATATCACTTTCAAAAGAAATCCTCTGACATTTTCCTGGGATTTCGTCAGTCGTGTTGGCTTGTTTCAAAGTCTGCTCATTAATGTAAACATTGCATACATTTGTCATAATAGATATACCAAATGTCAGCTGACATGATTTTAAATGACATCAGCTCGACAAAAGTGTACGTATCACCATGTCCCTTTTGTACCTTGGTTAAAAAAAAAAGACACAAAAGCGTTGGTTTCAGTCCCGTGTTGACTTGGTTCATGCGCATCTTCTATTTCTTTAAGTATCATCCATACGTGAACTTGAGAGAGAACATATCATCTTACTCGATCGGGTCCTTTATTGCGGTCCTGGATATATATTCTGCTTTTAACATTCTAATCAAATCATTTTCCAATGGTCAAATGTAGAAGCCACACAGATGTTCTTAGCTGTCAATATCGGAAAAGACTGCATTGCAATTCAATTTAGATAAAGCACGGAGCTAGCTTGACTTAGAAAGAAGGTGATTATGCTATTAGAAGTACTTTATTTCTTAAAAGGCTAATAATCGGTTCTAGAGAACACTTGAGAACTGACTCTTAAGAGCATAAGGACCCATTTGTAACACCGAATGTTAACTAAATGGCTCGACAGATGCTCTCATGTTTCCATAAAGCCTCACGTGCCACATTCTTGGAAAAACCGAATTAACTGCACAGAAGCATGCTGAAAGGCAACTGGAATTCATTTAAATATTTTTGTCATCGATTGAGCTG